>PVIJ01002307.1:0-164890 GCA_004024925.1 Scalopus aquaticus
TATTTGTTTCAAGTGAAGGTCTGTTATTCAAAGTAAACACAGAACTTGGCTAGAGAAAACTATTTGAATAATATTCGTATAGCAATAAAACCTTGAAAATGTAAATATTAAGTATAACATCTATGGTTAGCAATGTTATTCCCACACTTTACTAAGTATTGCTAGAATAGAATATAGCTAATCATAGAAAAATCATTGTCTACATTTTACTAAACATTTTTCATCTGAGGAATTCAAAGAATTTTTCCTGAACATTGTTAAAATATTTATTCACAATAATCATTCTTTTCTCACCAGTTTTTAATGTCAAACAGAGATGGATCAAATAGCAATTATGTTGTATCTGAGGACTTCAAAATTTTTTAAAATCCTAACCTACAGGTGGGGTACACATGAAAGCACAACCTCTTTATGGGTAAATATGGAAATCCAATCCTCAGTAGTCCTGCTAGCCAGCTAGTCACTGCAGTCAAAGAAAAGAGTTTTGTTTTTCACCTTTACAATCCCAGTGGGGAACTCAGGATTTTTTTTCCCTCTAGTGTAAGCTATTTTGAAGGCCAACACATTGTGAAACCATTAGATCATAGATGCTAATGATTGTGGACTTACAGTGGGAGTAAGGGAGCTGCTAGAATTCCAGGGAAAGTATTATTCATCTGACTCAAGATGACAAGCAGGCTGCTGGAAAGGGTTCTGTGAAAAGAGCACTGAGTTTCGAGTCCACAGGCTGAAATTTGGAGCCTGAACTCCAAACTGTACTGTGTCCTAGCAAGGTGATCTACATAGTCATAATGGTGGTGAATATAATAAAAGCTATGTATTATTAAGTGATTTCTATTTACCAGGCATTTCACATCTGTCATTCTAATCCTCACTGTGCCACCAAGTGGTAGTTATTATTTGCTCTGTTTTATAGATGGAAAGTAGATTCAGAAAGTTTCAGTGAATTTCTAAAGGTCACACTATCAGTGGATTGGCAAAGCTGGGATTTAAATCAGGTCTTTTGGAGGTCAATGTCCAGGCTCTTTCCACTAGATCATGATGCCAATGAGGCATCTCAAAAATCACCATATTTTAAATACTTACTGTAAGTGCTTAATATATATTACTTCATTTAATCTATAGAAAAATACAAAATGCCATAAAGACAGGATCATTGTACAGATTCATGAACTGAGAATGAGAGGAAAAGTGATTTGCCCAAATTTACAAATTGGGCACATGGCAGAGTTGAAATAATGAAAAAACCATCTCCAAATATGTTGCCTTTGTAAATTACAATTCCTTTCTTTAATCTACACTATCTCATTTGACCTTTATAAATCTTCCTGGTTGGTAGTCAAGGCTCTTGTTAGGAGATAAGCAAAAGGATACTCAAGGTCATTCTCTTGGATCTCTCCTGTTTTTTGGGTGTTTCTATTTGAAGTCCCCTGACTTTGTTCTCAATGTTGGAATTTCCTTAGGACTTGGATCCTTTCTCTTCTCATTTCAACTCTGTCCACTGTATTTCCCTAAGGGAATTCAACTAGTCCCATGTTACTGAATGCATTGATGAGGCCACATAGATCACTTATTGAAATCTTTATTTTTGTGACTTCCAAATTGATGATTTCCAAATCTCTACATTGATGTCTCACAGATTTAGACCTCTAGCCCCTGGTGTCCCTCTGAGTTTTATTTATTTATTTATTTATTTATTTATTTATTTATTTATTTATTTATTTATACAAAAGCTGGGGTATAGGCCAGATGTGCTGGGGGTGGCAGTGAGAGGATTCATCAGAGACAGAGTGGGGAACAGAACAGGTAGATCGACTGAAATACCCTGCTGAGGGGAGCAGCGAGCAAGACAGGAGAGGTCTGCTGCACTATATGGGGAGCTCCCTGGCCAGGGATCAAACTCCTGCTGCAGTGGCTGCTGCTAGCATCTTAGTCCTGAGATTTAACCCCTTGCACCACTGGGGAGGCCCCGTCTGAGTTCTGTTCAAGCCTCTCTACTTGAATATCTTAAAGATGTCTAAAATTTAACATGAACAAGAACAAATTAAGATTTTTCTAAAAGTCTATCTAAATGACGATCCATTCTCTGCCCTGACTCAGCAGAAGGAAGTGTAACAGGGTGGTCCCCAGGAAAAAGGGCGTGTTCCAGGTTCCCTGCCCCACCCAAGGGAGCTTAGAGCTGAGGAGGAGAGATAAGAAGCTAGAGAAGAGAGAAGGAGGGACATAAGACATAACACAAAAGAGACAGGAGAAGGAAGGCAGCAGGATGGAGGCCAGAAGAGGCACAAGGAGCAGAGAGACATGTAAAGAAGCTGCACTGGCCTGGACTGATTGAAATTGATGTGGGTGAGAGACCCGTGGGGAGGTTGACTATGGCAGCATTGATATTGGTTTTGATTTTGCTCTTTAACTCCCAGAATTGTCAGGCTGTTTCTGACCCTTTTCTATGGGTCCCCGGCAAAAGGTGTTTTAGACTTGTGGCAGGCTTTTGGGTCTTGCTTTGGGCCAATCCCATTTGGGTGAACCTTTACCCATGAGGGGTTGGATAACATTGGGTGCTTGATTTAGAGACTATATTCTTTGTGTTGTCTAGTTCTATTAAAGTTTGTTTCCACAAAAGGTCCTATATGTTTTGTATTGATGCAGCAGATGGCAGAACCTATTTAGAACAGGCAGGTTTGGGGGTTCCGGGGGTGTCCCTCTCCCTGCCCTGTTACAGAAGCACTTCCCCCTATTTACTCAGGGCAAAATTTAGATTTGCTTAATTCTTCCCTTTCCCTCACTTTCCACAGCCAAGCCATTCCCAACTGTGTCATTGGATTTAGGCCACTTCTTATCACATTCTCACCTATATGTCCTAGGTCAAATCCCCATCATCTCTTCGGGTCCTATAATTGTCTCCTAATTGGTTCCCTGCTACCATTCTTGTCTACCTATGTAATTTGTTTCATGCTGAGACCATGATGATTTTTTAATAGCTCGCAAGTTAGATAATATAAATCTTAAAATCCTCAATAACTTTAATGGCAATTAGAAAGAAATGCAAGTACTTGCTAGTACATGAGGGGTCCTGAAATATGTCTCTGCATCACCACTGACCTCATCTTGTACTACCTTTTCTGTTGCACATGTATTCTTACCACATGGCCTTCTTGTTTTTCCTATCAAGTGATCCAGCATTATTCCCACCCTTTGAACTTTTTAAACATACCCCTCATATTTGTGTAGCTGGCTGTTTTTAACTCAGCTCTCACTTAAAGCTTATCTTTTGCTGACCACCTTTGAAACTAGGCCCCCCGCCCTCATCCAATCACTTTGTATTCTGTTACCCAGTTTGATCATAGGAATTATCATTACTTGAACTTATTCTTTTTAAATGCTGTTTTACTAACTTATTTTTTTATCCATTGTTATGTAAGAGTCTCAAGGAAGGACAGGAATTTCTTTTGTCTTGTTAACTGTAGAACAGGGTCTGATACAATAGACACATAATTTATCTTTACTAGTAATCAAATCATTGAATGGATAAAAAACAGAGTGGTTAAGGCAGCTTATGGTAGGGGAGATATGCCCAGACTTTGGACCACATTGGCTTGATTTTAAGTTAAGGGGTAGCCCCTATACTAGTTTTGCTCACCTATACTAGCTGTGTAACCTTAGGTAAATTTCCTCTTTGTAATATGGGGGTATTAATGGTTATTGTGTGGTTATTTTGAGGATTAAATAATAAAAATGGAGGACTTGGTAGAGTATTTGGTGCATAGTAAATCTCTGACATGTTGAGCTTTCTTTTTAAAGATGTCTTAGTTCTGTGATATAAGGCAGTAGGAAGAAAGAATGTCATATCCCATAACTTACTGGGTATGACTCTGGATAGGCAGTAAGAATGCAGCTTGAAAATCATTGACTATAGCTGGAAATGGACATTGATATGAATGTGACTGATAGTTCATAATGTATTATCTGCCTCTACACAGAGCTGCATATATAGCCCAGGCATGCTGTGTACTGCACAACTTTAGGGGCATCAGTGATTTAGACTATGATGTAAATGGCATCCTTGAATATCTGCAATGAAATGGCCCTACTATTAGTGGGCTGACTGAGGGGTACACTGGGAACCACAAACCTGCATGTTCTAAATGGGTTCTTCTATCTGCTACATAAATACAAATCACACTTTTAGTGTGAAAGAACTTTGATAGTGTAGTGTGCATAGAGAGAGAAGAAAAGAAAAGAAAATGGTTTCCCAGTAAAATACCCAAATTTGCCTGTTCCCTCATGGATAAATGCCCAGCCAAATAGGGATGCCTGAAGTGGGGCCACTAAGGCCCAAATGCTTGCTACAACTCTAAGACACCTTCTGGTGGTGACCCGTAGGAAAGGGGCAGTAGGGCCAGGCAAGTCTATGTTGAAAGAAGCAAAATCAGAGTACAAATCCAGGTAACAGCTGCCACTGCAGCCTTCCTACAGTTTCTCACCCACATTTCTTCTAAGTGCCTTTATGTATTGCAACTGTACACATCTTCTTTATGTCCTCCAAGTCCCTGGTGCAAGTCCCAAGCTGAGAAGCATGTGAGACTTCCTCACATGTCTGTCTGTGCTCCACATATCTCCTCCAAGTCCCCTTCCAGGTCATCTTCTCTGAGTCTCTCTCTCCATGTGGTCTTCTCCAAGTCTTCTTTACCTTCCCTTCCCTGCTCAGCTGAGCCCCACCCTTCATTAGGTGGGGCACTTCTTCCTTTCATGGAGATTACTCTCTAACACGATTGCATGTTTTCTAATTTATTTAGTGGTTGGGGGAGGATTAAAGAAATTTATTTCATATTGTCTGAAATTTCAAGATTCTTGGTTGCCTTTCATCACCAAGATGTTTTGAATTCCATACCACCTTATCTTTAAAAATATAAGGATTCCTCCCCTACTTCAAATCTCTGTGTGTTAAATGCCACATGATGAAATCTCAATAGCTCCAATTTCACCAACTCTTTAAAAATTATGAAGTGACTCTGTTTATAAATTAAGAGCCAGGACATATGGTCTGACAATAGAACAGAATATTTGGAAATAGATCTGGCCAGAATCCTGCATGTGGTGTCATTATAACCTACTGTGAGCAGCAGAAGAGACAGGATGGGTGTGGTTTATCCTGCTTCCTCAGTGCCCTGCATTACACATGCCGATTACAGTCCTCAATAATGTGTACCTCATGACTGAACATCTGCCTCCCAGTCTTCTACTTTGTATGAGTAAGACGGGACCGAGTCTTCCAGAGGAAGTCCTGACATGAGAAATCTCTTGGTGGTGGAAGGGAAAAACAGCTGCGCTGAGTTGATTGCACAGAAGATAAAGCACCATTGTGACATCGGTCCTGGCCTAATTTGAGACACTGTGCAATTCAACATTAGACAATTTGATCCAGAGCAGTTGCAATTTCATGCCAGATGTTTTTAGGCCACACATGGAGTCTGAGAGTTAGTTGTTGGACTCCAAGTCCCAAACGGCACGAATATGTCTCCGCACATCACTTGAAGGTCATGGGTAAGAAGGCTGGGTTCCATCCTGACCTTCATACCCTCAGCCCATTTGAGTTTTAAAGCATTGCTGACATTGTATGATTTTCATTTTCACCTTCTCAAACTTCAAAATCTAACTACTCTCTGTGAAGTGTCCCATATAAATATCATTGTCTTTAAGTACTTCGTTGTTTCTTGACGCTTAGTAGCTGTAGGACACATACATATTATAGGTCATAGGGGGGTTGGAGAGGACATTAGACTTCTGTTCCAGGTCAATTTCAATAAGTTAGTGAGGGATAATGGAAAACTCTTTTGGACTTCTTTTGCTTTTGCCGGTCTTCTCTTTCAAACAGTTTCTATCTCTAGAATTTACAAATAAGCAAAAAACAAAACAAACAAACAAAAAAACAAAAGGCCGGAGAGAGCTTTTTTTTTTTTTTTGTCAGTAGAAGCTTTCTATTTCCCATTGTTACAGGGCAACCCCGATATACAATGGGGTGCCTGACTGTGAGTTCTCACCCGTGCACTTAAAAAAGAACTTATAATAAGAACAATTGCAAGCACTCACAAAAAGGTTAATAAAAGGTTTATTTACAAAAAGGAAGGGAAATAAAAAATGAATTAACTCAGGGACAAAAGATGAAAAGAGAGAGAGAGAGAGAGAGAGATAAATCTCCAAATATGTCCTACCAGATCCGAAGAGCTGGAAACCCCCAATGGCACACTGTAGCCCGGCGAGAAGCCAAGAGAGCTCAAGGTCCAAAACTCTGGTTATATATAGCCAACCTAGCTGCTTAACTCCATCCCTCAGTTCCCAGCAATTCTCTCTTTGGGATGATGATGGAATTAAGGGATTAGTAGCCCTTAGTGTCTTGGATCTCTTTGGTCTGAGGTGAGGTCCATAAACCTATCTGTGGAATTTGTTGCAGACGTCCTTCCCCCCCCCCCCCAATACCATCTCCACTTAAGCATTCACTTGGTCTTTTGCAGGGAGTGTATGGGATTGACATTAAAATAGTGGAGACAGTTCCAGCAGCTTCTCTAGGTGATGTCTGTGCATCTTCCACACTTTATCCTGACTGTGGGAGAATGTCAGCATTCAAATGGGCTTCTTCTGTTAAAGGAACTCTGCTCTATATTTAGAAAAAGATCTTTTACAGGAGAGGTTAATCACACTACTTAAGGCAAATTCACAATAGTTAAGATAGGTCGTTAGAAATTCATTCAGGTGTGGCTCCTGTAAATTGATTTCCAAATTTGCAAGGGAGAAGAGGAAGGCTTAGTTATAAGGACAAGACCTGTCCAAAAATAATGTTACAAATCAGGCAGGATTATAGTCTGCTGAAAGCTGTCAGATCTCAAAAAAATCAATTCCTGTTACAAAAACTTGGGTTTAGAGACTAACCTAGAATAATCTTAATATCTATTTTACTCAAATAAAAAATACATTAGTATTAGACTACTGTTAGATTATATGTTCCTAGAGGCAAGAGGACCTGTGTTGGTCAACTTTATAGCCCCTTTTTTAGTATGTTTTCTTTAAAAAGGAACAGGCCCAGAATGGAGTCCTTTATGCAGGGTCCCACCAAAACCTAATACCTTACCTAATTGTAGTTTCAGTCTGTCCTCTAAATAGAAATTTAAACTAACCAATCAGGAGTTTCCTGGTCGTACTACTGAGGAAATCCGCATGCTAAAATGTCCTCTATCCCCCTAGTAGAAGTTGGCTTTGCCTGAAACAATCTAACTTTTCCTTTGCCAGTGACTGTGTCCCACCTTATTTCTGACTTTAAGACCATTTATTGTGTACATCTTTTTGTGGTACCTTTCTGGCTAGATGGGATGTTACCTAACTCATGAATTGTTTAATAAAGCTAATTAGAGCTTTAAAATTAATAGGACTTGTTCTTGTTATTTAACGTATCTTACATAATATCTTACACATGGAAAATGTTTAGTAAGTTGGTTAGAATGACGGTGGACATTTGGACTTGGTTCTTTGTCTTTACGTTCAAAGAATGCACAAAGGATAAACTCATAAAGGAAAAGCATAGCTCTTCTTTCTAGATGATTGGTGGGTGCAGTGGCAGGAAGGCACCAGGAGCAGGTTGTCTATGGAACTGCGCAGATGGGTCAAAAGGAGAAGTTCTAGAGTCCTCGGTGGCTTTTTAGGCTTTTAATGGTCTCTTGTAGAGAGGCAACCAGGCACAGGGAAGGCAATAGGGCCAAGAGGGCTGGGATGGGGTGTGCGGGGCGAGAGGCTGTCAGGCTTCCCAGGCCCAGGCGAATCTTCACTCTTTCTGGGCTCTCTGGTGGTGTCTTGTGGTCTCACTGCTATACCCCGAATGGTCCTCTGCTCCATACTCCTACCTCTGCTGCTTTTGCTGCTGCTTCTTCTCCATCTCTTTCTGCTGCTGCCCAGTTTTTGGCTCAGGTGCACCGACTCACGCATGCCCACACACCATCAGATGCCCGCTATCAGGCATGCATGTAGGCCTACAGAGGTCTATTATTGAGGGGAAGGTGTAAAAACCTGATGACTCTTTCATTTATGACAGTGGGGTCATATGGTATGTGGGAAACAATGGGAAGCTGAGATTCTAAAGACTTGGCTTCTAAATTTGCCTCTTAACTTCCTATATGAGTTTGTTTGATAATCTCCACCAAACCCTTCATTTATCTTAACTTTAAACTGAGAAAGTGGGACCTAAGTGCCTACTTGTTCTATCATGATAACATGAATATTGATTTTACTCTTATTCTGGGTCTAATTTTTACCTCAATAAAGGTATCAGTTTACTCCTATCTTTAGACACTAAATCTTAGTGTCTAAACTCATTCTCTAGTTTTTTCAGCCTAGGGAGGCTTCTCTGATTGATTCAAGCAGATTCACTCTGAGTATCTGGCTGTTAGAGTTTTGAAAATTTACTTTGAAAACTCATGAAAATAGGGCAGAGCAAAGACACAAATGACTGTCCTTGTTATACCCAGTTGAAGTTTATAGTATTCTAATTACAATGGACCTGAACCTTTGGTGAGCTGGAATAATTAAACTATTCGGTGGGAGCAAATCATTACCCATAGGAGATGAATTTGCCCTTCTAGGATGCTGATTAGAGCCCTGAAAGAGGAAATTTACTTAATAGTGCCTGGAAAAGTGAAGGGCATTTTGTTTTCAGAAAGACGCTTGTTCACACAAAATCAACCCTGATGCTGTTTGTTTTACTGTGATAAGTTTATAACCACTTCAGTTTTAATAAATAGTTTGGATTTGTGTTAGGAGAGTGGAAGAGTAGCCTAAGGATAGGTGAGAATAGATAGAAAGAGAAAAGTGAAGACCTTTCTGTGGAAATGTTACTGGAACCAAGCTGCCTTAGCAGTGGAAGCCGGCATGAGTGGTGGTGCCTTTTACCCTGCTGCTCCAAGAGCAGTTGTGGCAGTTGCTCCTGCCTAGTAACTGCCATTTTGAAAGGACCAATCAGGTGCTAGGAGCTGATGGGTAGGTCCAATCAGCTCCAGGATTGAAAAATGGCCCAATCAGACTTGTGAATGGTACTCTGAGAGAGGATATAAGCCAGGATTGGAGGGACCCATGAGGGGGGGAAATAAAGGGGAAAATGAAGGGGGTGGGGGGAGAAGAGAGAGAAAAAAAGAGGAAGCCAGCCCCAGAAAGAGAAGGAGGCCGCTGAAGAGAAGAACAGGAGAAGACAATGATGACACCAGCCTGCAGGAGAAGAAAGACAATGGTTCCAGACTCTGAAGAGAGAAGAAAGAAGTTTGTTCCTGGCCTCCAAGGAAGAAAGAAGAAAAGAAGCATCCAGCAGTTGCCCTCTGGGCAGGAAGAGAAGCTGAAGGACCCTGCAGGGACTGGGCCTCCAGTCCTGTCTCTGACATTGCCTGCAAGGAGCACTAGAGGCCCTAGGCCTGGTGTCTCAAAGAGCTGTTTGTTGGTCTAACCAATACCTCGCCAAGAGCTACCATCCCTGATGCGTTCTGGGTGAGGTGGCCGCCACTGGAGGATGCAGTGAGCTCTCTGTTTCTTCCATTTGTGAAATAAACCCCATGTTTGTTGTTGTTTCTGTAGCTTGAAGTCTCTTGCAATTGTGCGTGCAGGTGAGAAACCACAGACAGTGACCTGTCCTCTCCTCAGGCACTTTCCTTTGTTGTTTTTGGCCTTTTGGCCTTTTGAGGCTTTTTGGTGGCTCTTGCTTCAGAGCCTGGGCAGTTGTGCCCTTCCATCCTTGTTTCAGAAGGGTGGAGTTTTGGCCTGCTCTTGTTTCCTCAAGAGTCATGGGATTACTCCACAATAAAAGCACATTATGTGGTTATTCTTATGAAATAATAAAATAGGGAAAGAAACAACCCCTGTCCTATGGTGAAAGATAAAGGATGCTATGGTTGAGGTAGACTTTCATCCTCTCCTGTACAGAATAAAGGGGCTCTATTGACAACTCTCTCATCAATCCCAAAGGGATGGGGACCCAGGCCTCATTCTTTTAAGTAGAGGTGATGATTCTTGATGTGATTTGCTATAAAATATGGAGTCTTCTGGAGAAATTATAAACCTATGTCAATTCAGAAAGAACTCCCAGGTTCCTTACAGTAACAATGAGAATGCCCTGAGTGTCCAGGGAGCATTCAGTACGGTCAAAAACTAAGTACCCTCTCCTTGCCCAGCAAGTTTGGGAGGCTTGAATAGATAAGGGTATCTATGGACCTTATAAAAGGCTTGTGGAATTTATGACCTTAGGAAACAGACCATAAGACCTATGCCCAAGACCAGAAAAACCAGCCCAAATCTAGGAACGCAGAAGCAAGGCCAGGACACATTCTGTGTTAAAGGTCATCACCTGAGACCAGACATCCCAGCAGATAACTGGTGCAAACTGGCACCCCAAGTAAGAAAGCCCCCCAAAACAGAATATAAATGAGAGAATCAAATCCTTCTTCCTGCGCAGAACTCTCCTATCTAGCCTCCTGCTCCCTTACAGGGTATTTCAATAAACCCACCTTTTCTGTTCTCCACTCAGTCTCTAGTGAATTCTTTCACATATATCCCCTCCCCATCACTCCCCATGCCTCCAGCCTCACCCCGGTATCACACCACCACACTTAGAGGGTGTGAATGACCTGGCACAAGGACAGTCAGTCCACCAGTAACTCAGTGGACTGTGGGAGCTGCTCCTGCTCATAAAACTTGCTGCTAAAATGATTTATTCTGTGTGCTATTGAAAGGCAAGAGGCTATAGTATTTAAACCACTGTGATTTGCTTCTTGAAGAATATATCATACTTGGTTGATTTTTAAAATTTTATTATATAATATTATATAGTGTGCTTCCAAGTTGGGAAGTCGATGCCAGCTAATTAAGAATTTAAGTGTATAGAGTACCTTAGGTTTAGGATTGATCCTCAAATCAGACAAATGTGAAGTGTGTAGGTCCGAGACTTTCCAGGTATTGCAGTCTGGGTCAAGAATACTTTAGAGGTGAAGAACATGGACTTGGGAATCACATAACTGGAATCAAGATTAAAATCATAAATTTGAGAGTGAAATTACTTTCCTTAGTGTCTCTGTGAGGATTCAACACAATGATGGTTAAATATTTTATAAGGAAGGCACAGCACAGATCAGTCATAACAAATAGAAGACATGGGCTGGACCTGGTTCTGGAGGCTCCTTCATTGGATTGTTTCAGTTGCTATATCATGGGATAGTCCAGGGGGTCCCAGGAGGAGAGACTGGGACTATCAGAATAGTGGGGGAGCTTGTGGGGTTCTGGAATAACAGCTGTTTACTGATCAAAAAAGGAAGAAATTCAAGGGAGCACATACAAACTGTATGAACAGTCATGGGATTGAAGAAATTGTTAGGTAAAATGCTTAGCATAAAGCCTGGCACTTAATAAGTGCTCAGTTAATGACAATTTATTAAATATTGTCATCACTCATTGTCCTCTTCTTCCTCCTTCTCCTACGAGATAACCCAAGAACAAATATATGCTCCACAACTGAGAATATCAAGCTTATTTTTTATTTAAGCCTCACACCATTTTTTGTCATGAAACCAATGAATTACAGACTTCCTCATAAAAGTTTGGTGTCTCCTTGATGTTTTTTATGCCCCAAAGAAATAATTCTTATGTTAAAGTAGGTAAGACCAAATAACTTAGCAAGTATTTATGTCTAAACATACCATTTAAAAAAAAGTAATATGTAGAAATTGAAAGACAGGATCATTATTTTATTTTAAATAATCATTACTAATGGGATATGTGTATCTATTGGATACCTCACAAATTTGCAAACCCTACAACCAAATTGAACATTATTCTATAATGAATTTTGTGTGTTACTAAGATTTTTTTTATTATAACAATCATCAAAACCCTACCTTTTCAAAAATACAATGTCATTGAAAGGAGTGTAATAATATCCAATGTTGAAGCTGAGGACTACCTTGTTCTACTAGTTCATGGGATATCTGAGAAATGTGACTGTCTGTCCTTTGAAAATTTAAAATATTCCTGTGCTCTGTGAATTTACTGCAGTATCCCATGGTGCCTTGGCACATAGTTTGGGAAATGTGCCATTAATTAGATGGACTTGTAGGAAGAGTAAATACTAATAACTGGGGTCAGCAAAAGACTAATGCAGTCACAATCAAAGGATGTAGTAGGTAGAAACTTCATATGATTCTGTGTTGACTTTAAGACTCCTGGGATAAATGGTAGATTGGGCTGACTGCCAGTGAATCATAGTCTGCCCAAGCTTATCTAATTTGTTGATTTTGAATTTTCAAGAGAAATGAGAGCACCTTGAATGGAGAATCACAGCCTTTCTGTTTAGTCATTCTAATGGCCTTTATCTGCTTGCTGAAACTCAATTATGCATTCAAAGGGTACAGTGTAATGTGCTAGTTTGTCATGGAATCAATGTTTGGATTTTGGATTAGCAAAATTAATCCTTTTACTCTAAATTGGATTTTTAAAAATCTCTGATCCATCATTGGATTTTCTGGATTCTTTTTATGTCTGTACTGGGCGAGTGAAGTTGGTTTGTCATCTGTTTTGGAGGAGAGAACATTGTTCTGGTAGAATTATGGAATCTAGAACAAGAAGGAATTTTAAAGTAACCTATCTCTAACTTCACATTTTGCTGATGAGATGAGGCCGGGTGACTGCCCATGGATGTTCCTCATTATGAGACAAGATTGTTCTGGAACCCAGTTTCTAGACATCTAAACAGTCTCCTAGTTAATTGTCCTTTTCTACACAGTATGTTCTTAAAGAAAAGCCTCTTCCATTCATGGCAACTCAGAGGTCTCAGGGCATTTCATTGTAAATTATCTCTCTAGGCTCTTTAGTCACCATTTATTGAATAAATGCTGACCTCAATCCTAAACATAGCAGCACTTACTGATGACTTGTAACACTGAAATGCTACAAAGTTTAGGATAATTCTTTCTAGTATTTTTAGTTTCTAGTGGTCATTTTGTTTAATTGGTGGTTCTGAATCTATTTAGAAGTACAAACTTTTATACAATCTCAATGAGATAATAATCCTGAAAATGCACGCGTGCGCTCATGCACACACACACACACACACACAACTGCATACATTTTAAAGGGTTCTGTGGACCCTCTGAAGTTCTGTCAACTCTGCCTTAAGAAACTGCAGTGATAAAAACCATTTAAAGTATTATTTACTGGGATTTTGCTATTTTGCTAATACTTAAAAATCTACTGTCTTTTAGCCTTTAATTTGGTTTACTTTTTGGATATTTTTCCCAATGAATGGTAGTCTGTTTTCAATATTTTGACAAATGATAGTCAAAGTTTCTTTTGAAATAAGAGGTCTTCTACCAATGGTCTCCACATCCAAATACCCTTCATGGGGGTGGGGACTGGACTTTTAAAAACAGACATCCCTGCCCTATACCCCATGGGCCTCATCTGAGTAGTCTATTCCAGGAGGTATTTTTAACATGTGACAATGTTACTGATGTAGCATATGCATGAACCACTCAAAGTCCAAAAGTGTAATTTTCTAAAGATACCTGTATTGAATGCTGTAGCGGAACCAAAATTAGTGACATAACTAAGAACTTATTGCAAAACTCTTGACTCCCTAGATCCAATATACTTTCTTTTTCAAAATTATATCTATATTCGGGAAATATCACCACGATGTAGAAAGTTCTATTGAGCAATAAAATAACATGACAATCTGCTTGATTAAAGGTGTTGCTATATGATACATGACTTTAAAAAGTTTAGATAGAACAGTTTTATTTTGATTCCTGCTCTCACCGTTGTTCTTCATTCCCATGACTTTTTCTGATATTTGCAAACCCTTTACTTTTAGTCATGTATAATATCATAAAATGTAAAATTATTCAATAGCTCCAGCCTCCTCTTAAAGAATATATGACTCTTTGCCAGTGGTAAATGTATAACTACCAGTTATATGGAAAAGGAAAAAAGTTCCCTAATTTGTGGTATTCAATAATTTCCCTGGTGGAAATCTTTCCATTTGAAATCCCATGGCTGATTTCAAGTTATAAATGTACTGTCATTGAATCAACTATTGGGGAAGAAATGCTCTACAACCCACCAGCATTAAGTTTTATAGCTACAGTAGATATGGATCACCTTACGAGCATACGAAAAAGTTAATTGTAACACAATAATTAGAAAGTAATGGTTTTTGAGTATTTATTATCTTTGTTTTTAATATAGTTTAATTGTAAGTAATGTAATTTAATTTAGAACTAATGACTGTGTTTAATATCTGGCTTACAAAATTCCTGAAAATTGAACAGCTGGGTTTTGTGGACTAGTTCTAAAATACCACTGATCTGCTCCTCTGAACACCTCTTCTTCCTCTAATCCAATGCACACATTGCACACATAATACTTCTATTATGGCTTTTTTTTCCTTTCTTTATTTTAAATGTGTATACATGCAAATATTACTTTAACAGATAATCATTGACTATATTTACTGCCATATTTCATCAACTTCTTATCTCACCATTGTTCCTTAATGCCCACACCCTATTTCTTGTGTTTATCATTTTTATAAATATACATTTAATAGATTGTTTAGTGGAAGAATGTGAGTAGTAAATTTTTGTTTTTAATGACTGAAAGGCTTTCATTTTGCTATCCTTCTTGAAAAATAGTTTTGCTAGGTAAAAATAAGTCTACAGTAATTTTCTCTAATCATTTTCAAATATTTTTTATTATTTTATGACATTTGTGATATTACTGACATGTCTACTATTACTATAACTTAAAAAATCTTTTTTTCTGATCTTCTGTGTTATACAGTTTTGTTAAAATGCTTCTTGGCTTATATTTATCTCTATTTACCTTGCTCAATACCAACGAAATCACTCAAATCTAAGAATACATATCTTTATTCAGTTCTGCAAAATTTATAGTAACTAATCCTTCAAATACTACCTCTTAACAATTTTTTCCATTTTATTTCCATTTATGCAGTGCTTAGTAGACATAAATTAGTTCTTGTCATCTATTGTTCATGTCTTATAGCTGATATTTTGTATTTTTAAAAAAGCAACTCAAAACCTCTTTCCCACTAGAGGCTTTGTTTTGGGTAAATTCCTCAGTTCTATTTTCCAATTTTCCAAGTCTTTCTTCAACCATTTTCAGTGCAGGAATTCTCAAGCAATTACTACTTTTTTCTTCCTAGTCTTTTTCACTTCCCAGACTTCTAATCGGCTCTTTTTCATATCCACCTGTTTTTGTTTTATATCTATTTTTAATAATAACTTCTTGTTCATTTTTCTTTGGTTACTATTTTTTTTTCATTTATTTCTTAGAACTTCTTCACCACGCTAGCATTACAGTTTTCTGTTTTTGGAAGACTGCTCCATAAAATTAATATCTTTAGAATGGTCATCAGTATTCTAAATATTTGTTTAGCTACCTTTATTCTCACTATTTCCTAAAGGGATTTGTAATTTTGGTTAATAACTTATTTTGAGAGGGAGTTTTGTTGCTGTGTTTTTATTTTTTCTTCTCCTTCTATATGAATTCTTTACTGTGCTTTGTGCCAGTTACCTCCTACCCAGACTAGTCTCTGTCCCTTCCCAGGCCCATGTCTTCTCATGTTATTTCTGTTCTTCTCTTCAGCAGTGATGCTGGGACTCTCACAGATGTATTCACTCCAATGAATGGCTTGATTTAATTCCTGACCATGGTGACTAATAATATATTTTTTCATGTTATGTTATGACTTCTTTTAAGCCATATTTATAGGGAAGGATGTTTAGTTTCACCTCTGCTTTCAGGCAGTGAGCCAAACTCTGGTTTCTCTTTTCACATCCACTTCAACCCTCTCCCCTCCATCCCTTCAATCCCCAGTCTTATTTGAAGCACTTAATTCTTACCTATCCTTCAGGAGCTGGACTCCCACACTTCACTGCTTCTTCCAAACTTGAGACTTGATGGGTGTGTAGATTTAGCTTAGTGAACAGCATTGCATTTTTGTTTCTTTTGGAGCTAAAGGATCCTAACCTTGGTTTTAAGGTCAGATCAAATCTTTTGCTTTTCTATTTTATATTATCCATTGTTTGTAAGGGAAGGTACTTAACAAGCACCTGTTCCATTCCTCCACAATGCCTTCTGCTTTCAGAGGCTTAAAATCCAATGTAGGCAAGACTCAGACTGAGATTCCTAAACACATTCTTCATGTTAAGAAGTCTTTCTTTCATGTTTTTTATAGAAATGTGGTCTTTCTGTTACTCAAAATAATATTTAAGCCTTACTACATGATCAGAATAGTCTGGACCTTTCTATTTTAATAAAGATTTAGATGAGAAACACTGCAGGTGGCTTGGAGACGATATACCATGCATACAATTGTCTCCTGGAGTGTTATTGTCTCCTCTGTTATTTTTCCATGATGTCCAAAGTTTTATGAAAGATTCTGCACATATTCAGCATAGCAATGGCTTGAGCACATTTTATTGGTTAGTATTGTCTGAACCTGGTACATTGCCTAAAGCTAGTGACTAATGTTTTGTAACATAATGCCTGCTTATTTATGTTACCTTGACCATTTTTATCTGCTGGCATTCCTAATACAGAGAGCTTATTTTGTTAAAATGCTCCTTTCTGTATATATCTGTGATTTAGAGAAACTTTAGTTTTCAGTGCATTTATTTATTAGTTTTTTAAACTATTATTTTTTCATTGAGGTAGTGCTGGTTTATAACAGAGTCTGATATAGGGGTATGTGTTCACATCTCTTCAGATATATGTTACAACACCACACCTACCATCAAAACAACTATAGTCCTCTCTCAGCCCATTGGCTCCCCCCTGCCTTTGCTCCCAACCCTTCCCTTGCCCCTCTGGTAGCCTCAGTTCTGCAGTCAGATTTATGGGGTTTATTGGTTTAGTTTTGTCTCAGTTTTCAGTGTTTTTAGTAGATTCTTTCTCTAAATCCAGAATGGAACTGTCCCGTATTTGTTTTCCCTCATCTTCTAGTCAACAAAGCATTCATAAATGAAACAAAGATCTCTCATCCAAACCCCCAAATCAATAAAAAATAAACAAAAAATTCCATTGCATTATAACATGCAGCAAACTTAGATGATAATTAATGTATCTAAATTGCACACACAATGCAAAAAGTTATGCAAAAGAATTACTCTCAAGAATGCCTATAAATAATAATTGTACACAAATATTAGTCTGAATTTACGAACACAGAAATTATCCTTTTGGCACTCTCTGAAAACACAAAAGGATTTGATGTCATATACAGATCATAAAGATGTTTCTTGCAAAATTGAGGACTAAATGGCTGCTTCATCTTCATTGCTTTCAGGGAACTGGCCATCTTGTTACATTCAGGGAGGTCAGTGAGATCTTAGTTTGGACCTTTTTTTTCTGGTGGGGAGGGGTGATGTAGCCCTTTTTCTTTTTTTAAAGATTTATTTTTTATTTATACATACAAGTTGGGGTACAGGCCAGAGGCGTGGGGCGGGGAGAGGGTTCACCAGAGACAGAGCGGGGAGCAGAACAGGCAGATCAGAAATACACTGCTGAGGGGAGCAGCGGGCGAGGCAGGAGAGGTCTGCTGCGCCATGTGGGATTCTCCCCGGCTGGGCGTCGTACTCGCGTCGCCGCTGCCAACAGCTCCACAGCGCAGCGCTTAACCGCTGCGCCACCGGGGAGGCCCTCCCTTTTTCTTTTTGGAGAGAGTCTGCATGTTTAAATGTGGCCAGATAGTGATTTTGTCATGAAGCTGATTGATGAAACATGAAATTTGACTTAGATGTGCTATAATTTCACTAAACTCTGAATTCCTGGAGCAATTAAAAACTCACAGCATGGCACATAGCCTAGTACTTCCTTATGACCTTCCATCATTGCTCATGGCTCAATTTTTCATGTCTATATCTCACACCCACTAACCATTTCATTTGAAGTATAATCACCATAGGAGTTTTCAATAGTCCTTTAAGTCCTTTAACATGGTTTAGAAGCCTCACCTAAGTGCATACTTAGCACCCTATCAATATATCCTTCTATCAGACTACATTGTAATCCCAGGAATTCTCCTTCCGTCTACTTTCTCTCCACTGCCTACCAATCCTTCCGCCTCCCTCCAGCTCCCTTCCTCCTTGCTCACCTCCCCACCCCCACCCCCAACACCACCCATTGGACTGTAAGAATCATAGGGAAGATCTTGCATCTTCCATTCTGAATGGCACCTGGAGTAAGTGCTAAATACATGTTTCCTAATGAATGTACTCAACATTAACAAAGGGGGTTTAACTAAATGGCTATTATTATTGTGGTTTCCAGTAGAATCCTAAAATGTTGAAGACACACTTGACTCTGGTTACATTTGTGGTTTCACAAAATGAAAGCAGATTCTTCCTCACATCTTGACTCCATATAATCATTCAGAACCAGGGTTGCTCCATGATGAGGCTTTATTATCTCCTGGAGTTTGATCTTCCAATGTATAAAAATGAGGGAGAATGTGAAAGTCTGTAGTTGTCTATATAATTCCAACCATATTTTATGGGCAGGAGCTCAGTCTGGTGACTCTAGCCAGTTGGAAAGATGGTTTGGAAATCTATCTAGTTATGTGCCTGGAGAAAAATAATATGAAGTTTGCTTACCTCAACTTTGCACCTGCCAAACTGCCATTTAAGGAAGCTTAGACCTGGCTGCCCCTGGAATGTGGTGGGTTAGAGATCTCAAGTACTTTTTTAAAAAATCATAACAGATTGACTCTTAGCTATTTGGGACTTAATTTTCTGCATGTACCTGTGCTTTCTTTTGCCATTTGCTATGTTCTTGATGTGAACAGAAGCTAGTATGAGTATTGATTGACAAGTGTATTTTTTTTTAATTTGAGAAGTAACTTTGTACCTTTATGACAGAAGTAAGACATGTTGCTAAAAATTTATAATGCAGAAAAGTATTTTTAAAGAGCAGATGAAATTACCTGCCTGCATCCATATCTTAGCAAGTCTGTCAGGGTTTACTTTCTCTGGTTTTAGTCAAATGGGTATGTAAAAGACTCTCATAATAGAAACTATTTGAAATAACATCCTTTCTTATTCATTAAGTACATCTTTATGTAGGATTTATAATCTTCAACTACTAACTGGTGTGGAGTGTGGTATTTTTAAGTGAAACAAGCTAAAGTAGGCACAATTAATTTATAATAACTAATGGTAATTCAAAGTTTTCTTTTTTTAATTTTAAGCAAATTGTCTTTAGCAACTCCTAAGAATTGACCAATTTAGTACTTTTTTTGAAGTATATTTAAATAGAAGTTTCAACACAAAAGTGACTATTCCTTAAGTTTTGTCTCTAGTAAGTTAGGAAATTAAATTTTTCTTCTGTTCCAAAGAAGGAGTCATGACTTGATAAATAAGATAGGTGTTTCAATTTTATAAGTCTTCCTTGATTTCTCAAGCCTAGGTAGTCAATTGAAAGTGTTCTTTCAAATCAGAGATATAAGACTTACTATATAATACTCAGTATAATTTTTTTTTTAACTCACATCTACCACTGAGAAATTTATGAGTGGAGATTTAAGAGGGCAGGCTTGAGGACTGACTGGCTTCCCATAGTTTCTCCGAAACCTGAAAGATTATTATATCAAAAGTCAGCATTTCATGGCCCCCCTCTATCCATAAAGAAAATTAAAATCATATGCTGCACAGCAAGCTTAAACCATTCAGAATGCTCATAAACATATTTAAAGCCAAAATTACAGCTGTTTCTTGACTCTCGGTACCACGTATAGCTCTAGATACAGTTCTTACATTGCTGTGCACACACTATAACAGTAATTACTGTATTTTAAGCACCACACTATTCCATAGAAGCATTCTTTGGTGGCGATACAGCAACAGGGTGACAAAGAACCCCTCCTGTACCACGGTGCCACCTTCACAAGGAAAACACTGTGTCCTTAATGTTCTACCCTAGCTTTGTCTGCCTTTGTTAGAGAAGGAGATCACAGACTTTCTCAAATATAGAACCAAAGAAAGCATTTCATTGAACATGCACAGTTTGGTAACCCACTGACAGCTTTTTCTTTCTGTACTTTTGATGCAGTTTCCAATTTGGAGCTTAATTGATTGCATATCAGTTTAACCGACGGACGAACTGGTGCTGCTGGTAGCTCCAGACCACCTTTTCCTGCCACTGTGCTCTGAAACAGGGATGAATCAACAGTCAAACATGAACTTTAATTAACTTCCACTTGAGCATACCATATGTTATACAGCAATGTAGGAAGTGTGAAATCCTTTGCAAAATGGAAATTTCTCAGATTCTGACAAAGGGAGAGCACATTTATTATTATTATTTAGTTCTCATCATTATTATTTTATGTTTTTATTGTCTCTTTCCTCCCCACTTCAGAGTTTGAGGTAATTAGTTTATTTGTAACTTGTCTTCCCCAAAAAGGAAGACAAAATGACCCTTGAAGTGGTGATGGGCTATCGTGTATGAGATAACACTTGCCTCTAGAAAGTACCTAACATTAGTCTGGTACTTTCTATTCACTTGGTTCCAACTATGTTTATATTGCCATCTTAGCTATTTCAAGGTAGAATAGGAAGGAAGCCTATAAGTATGTCATCATCTTGCTTTGTTGTAAGTAGCAAGTTCATTTCTAACCTTACTGGTAGGGACATATATGTACAGTGTTGAATCTGGCAACTTAGAGTTTAACAATTTGGACTAAGGACCATCTCCTAGTAATATTTTTGCAGCTATCCTTGTTAGCTTACAACTCAGCTCACTGAAAGTAAAAAAGAAATAAAGTTCCCCATCTATTAATGAGATATTATATACAAATGAGATAGTATATGTTAGGAATTCTGTTCCTTTGGGAAGTAAAATAAACATCAGTTATTTATATCTTCACTTCCATTCTTGAGAAAGATTCCAAGGGTGAACTCTGCTGAGTACTGCTTCTAGCTACACTTCTAAGGAGCCTAGAAAGAACAAAGTTGGTTTGGATCTAGTATTAGAAAGCTTCCATCAGAATCCTTAGCCAGGATAGAGCAATTTGCTGAAGACTCCAATTACAGAAAGAAGTTGGCTCGATCAGTGGAAAGAGTTTGCTTTCCCTTTGAGCCAATAGAATCATGTTCATCACCCTGGTGCCATTCTCTCTACAAAATCCCAATCATTTACCTATAAGCAGAGGAAATCTATCTTTAGGCAAAATATTTCACGGACTTTTTTACAGTGTAAAATCAATAAAATATGCATTGCTTTGGGTAAGGAAGCAGGTGGGCAGGACAGCACTTCTCTCAACTCAACCTCCATATTTTGTCTTCTTCAAGTCTCCTGTCTTTGGAAACTTCAGAGAAAACTTACAGCTTCTCTGCGCACAGCCTGAAATTCATTGGTTGAACACAACTCAAACCCATGAGACTTATGTCCTTTGACCTGAAAGTGGTCTGGTGGAGTAAAGAAGAACACTGAAATTGCTATGTTTGAATGTGCTAGAATTTTATAATATAGATTCCCCCAAAGACAGTAGAATTTCTGTTTATATACAACAATAACTAGCAACACATATATTTCCAAATATGGGAAAGAAAACTATGAATACACATATGTGTATGTTTACAAGATCAGAGTTATGCTTATGCAGAGTAAATCAATGCTTATGTTGTGTGATTAGAAAAAACTTTCCCAGACAAAATATACTTCCCGCAGCCTTGTTGCAAGTGTTGAATCTCCTTTGGGTAAAAGCAATTGTTGAAAAGAAATATCAACTGGGGCATGGCATCTATTTTGCTATTAGTGACATTTAATATTACATTTTCAATCAATCCTGTAGAGAGCAAGACTGGGGGAGTGCTGAAACACAGGACTGAAAAGATTCAAAGAGAAGTATAGGGAGAATTTGGGTTCTCGGGAACATCATTTAGGCCAGATTTTGAAGGGAGAGTCTGACCAACTGCAGTGTAGGATGTGTTATCTGAGATGGCCCTACATTTAAAATTCGGAACTGTACAGAATGAAGGCTAGAGGTGCTGAGGAACTCATCGCTACCTTTGCAAGTTGCTGACTAAAGTTTGTGTAAGTGTAACCTGTAAATAAAATGAGTATCAATTGCATTTGTATGTCAAAGTCAGTGAGAGGAAGATTGACTTGACTGCCTGAGCTGTACTGGGCAATTTTCTAGTTGTGCTGACGATTTCTTCACCAATCCCTTTACTTGAGATCTCTACTTTGTATGGAAATATCTAGTTTCCCTTTCTTAAAAGTCACCCGAAAAGTAAACATAATTCTAGTTGCCTAATAAACCGTTGACTGTTTTGTCACGTCTAGAAGCATATGTAGCAGATCCGTGCCTGTGTCTGCTGCGGGCTGCTGGGCAAGGGGAAGGAGCGTGAGGGCCCGAAGGCGCGGCTCCTCCTGCAATACTGAGCAGCTGAGTAGCACAGAGGTCGGTTCTATGTTCTGGGGAATGTGTTGTGTATCCAGTGGGCAGTGAGTTAACTATTACAGTATCAGCCAGGAAGTCACTGTAGCTCAAAGATAAGCAACTGCTCCATGTCAGAGAAATTTTATGTGCATACTTACAATGGGGCTCTTTCATAAGGATGCAGAGGAGAGAAAGATATAAATAAATGAGTAAATAAATAAATAAGTAAATGTAAAGTCAGATGAGAAAGAAGCCTAAAATGATAAATTGCAAAGTTTTAAATGGCCATTAAACTTGAGCAAGTCAAATGGCCACCAAATGGAGTTTCATTTCTCATTTTATTTATAAACATTCACGTAAAATTGCAAGAACAAAAGGAAAATCCTTGAACTCCTGTGAAAGACATTTGTACCGTGTATGTTGAATTACTATTAAGTATTCACCTGTCTTAAATGGGCTTTTTCTCCAGCCTCTGCATCATACATCTTAATGTCAGTAACATCTGCAACTGAATGGTAATGTGGATCAGTGAAGATAATCACCAGTTAATAAGAGCTTCAAATCGTGCTTTGGCTAGTGTACACCCTTTAATGTCTTTCTTTGGATAATTTACCGTACAATTTTATGAAATGCATATGCTTGATCAAAAAAGTGCTTGTCTATGGCATTAGCCGCGAATCAGGATTTTAAAAATCACTAACACAGTGGTTCTTTTGCTTCCAGTAGCCCTTACCTTTTTGGTTTTTTTTGGAGCTTAGAGCTCAGAAGTCATCCTTTACAAATGATTCTTGGTTTCTATTTGAGTACATTGGTGATGCAGAAGTAACCTTGCTCTTCTTTACTAAGTCTATGCACCACAAAGGTGAAAAGATGAAGGGTGGAAAACCTATGTTTTTCTGCCATTGATAAATCTCAAGTGCATTGGGTCTTGTGGGGAAACTTTGACCTTTCCTATTTCTGTTTTTGTTGCTCTTTATTTATTTTGCTGCGGCATGCAATTGGTCATGAAAAATAACCTAGGGGCAATGCATTGGGGAGTAGAGGGAAGGTGGAGGAGTGACCTGGTTTTGATTAGTTAATTCAGATTAGGGAGTAAATTCTGATTTCACAGCTGCTGTTTGGGTTCAGTGGCACTACCAATTTTTTCATTTCAAGTTCCCATATATAAAGCTGACAGTTTCCTCAGCTAGAACCCTTTTTAATGTTCATCTTTGGCACAGGCTCTACCTTTCCCCCCATGATTTTCAGTAGCCTTCCTCCCCCAGGCAGCTTTGCCAGAGCAACTCAGTTGTGAGCTTCAGATCTCCTGTAATTCCAGTCCTAGCAGGCCCTTAAAAATGTAGCAATGCACAGATGTGCCGTGAAAATTTTAAAATGTGCACTTTCTTTTAGGAATATGAACACTGAATATCACATAAACCTCTGATGTTCCCCTTGCCACCTTCTAGAACTAAGCTAACACTTCCTTCTGTGTTTGTATTCGTGGCTCTCTGGTACTTGGTCAGCCCCTGCTTTTAGTTCTCGAATTTTCCCATCTCTTTTCTTCTGTGCCAAATAGCTTACTGGTTTTATGATGTGGGCAGGGGCCGATGAGGGAATCGTTTGAGTCCACAGCCTCCATTTTCATTCATGGCCTGGGCTGAGTTTTAATATAGGCCTTAGTTAGAGACAAAGTCTAGTTCTCCACAAAGCTCTCTTTTACAGTTTAAATAAAGAAATGATAAACATCAAAAGATCAACAGTTTTCAAAGAATCCAATATGTAATAGTCATGCCCAGGAGCACTGTTATAACTGAAAACCTTAAAATGAGCATTGAATTGTAGCTTTGTTCCAGTTTGTTTTTCCTCCCTATAATAGGGTCCCTTAAAAAGAAAGGGGAATAAAAGGAGGGAGGGAAGTTTGAGAATTGAGACTGAAATGAGTCTGATCATTTAGATGTAATGAAGCAAAGAAACAATCTTCAGTTCTGGAGGCTTTTTATTGTTGTTGTTGGGAGTGGATATAGATATATTGAAAAATAGCTTCCTTCAAACCAATTGCAAAAGAAGTCGTGTCATGTGAACCTGTATTAACTTAAACAAGGGAAGTGAGCATTTTCTGGGTCCACGTGTGCAGTAGGCCAATAGAAAACACGCTCTTTGGGGATTCCACATCCTTGTAAATAGCAAGAAATGAGGACACTGATATTTTGCTCTTGTAAAGAAAGAGCATTTGCGGTAGGCGTGCATCTTCCCGTCTTCCTCATTACGGAGTATTTATGAAGTTGGGATTTTCCCCTGTATTAAAGATGAATAATCGTCCTTCAAATTACAGCGTGAAATCTTCATGCATTTTAGCATTGTTGGATCTCTAAAATGCCACATCTTTTAAAAGACTTCAATAAAGTGAGGAATCCTGGCAATGACATTGGCTTAAATAATGCACCAGCAGCAGACAGGTTAACAAGCATTTAGCTGAGCGGAGTACATTTGCATTGTTCTGTGTCTGGCTTAGCGATGGACTATAGGAAAGGGATTTTAGCATACAGGTCCGCTGGGTGAGCTACTTATATCATCCAGAAATGGTCACATCTTCTAGGAGAATGGGTTTGTGAGTCACTTTATTCTCTACTACTTAAGGTGTCTGTGAATACAGTGTCTGAGGTGGAGAGTTAATCTGTAATTAAATTGATGAAGACCTTGAAATACTGCATAAAAGGCATGTAAGTTTACAATATTCGAAACAAAGAAGTAAGATGGGGACTGTCAGGCCGGAAATTCAGTCTAATGCCTTTCTATATGCCTACAGAACAATGCCAAAAAATAAATGAATAACTCAAACAGACCAACCTGCTGTCATCACAGCAAACGAGGAAAGATGTCAGTTCCGTATTTAGGACTTAGGTCTGGAAATCTGAAGACACAATTCTAGTTCAAGTTCTAGTGTGACCTCTACATTAAAGCATTCTTCAAAAGACTACAGGCCAGAAGGACTTGGTGGAGTCAGTTGTGTGTTTTGTGCCTTACACTGTCCCTTCTGTGAAATGGAAATGTCAATGTCTCTGTGTTCCTTTTCTCATTTGAATTTGGTGAGATGGGTAAGATTGTTTGTGCCAGTGAGTTCCCAGTTCTTCGGTGGAAAGTTGCTCTAGAAATCCAAGCTTGAATATGTTATTTGAAAGTATCTGCAGTGATCTTCCGTGACATGGATGGCTGTTAATGAACCAAGACAGTGTGCTCACATGCATGTGTGTGCGTGCACACACACACACACACACACACACACACACACACACACACACACCAGAGTGCTCCATACTGCATAAAAAAGCAACATTGAGCATCACGGGAGACCTACTTTAGGTAGTGACACCTTGAAGTAAGATCCACTTAACTGCAAGGTGAAAAACAGCTTTTTCCCCTTTTTTTTTTCACAAATCCTAAGTCTTCTACTCATACAAATGAAAGATTTATAAAACGGCAATGCAAATCTTCACGCTAATCAACAGAGTTTAGACAAAATCAGCCAGGAGCCCTGAACATGCCTGTGGCAAGTGTACTGCTTCAGCCTGCAAGAGATAAAGTACACTAGTGCATATCGGTTAGTCTAATTTATTCAGAGTCGTTGCCATATCACAACCTTGTGTTTGATTTTCTTATAAACTAATAATTTCTTGAATGAACTAATACTGCTACAGCCACTAGTGCCTCTACCTTGTAGAAGTTTTTTTATTGTTGTGTATGCAACTAAATTGAAATATCTTTCACTTGAAATATTGACTTTAATATCTCATTTGAAAAATTCATGAAGCCTTTGATGTTAAATCCATACTCAATTTAGCCAAATGCCATTAGAATATGCAATACGCCTGAATACAGAAAGCATTATTGTCTGTGTTTCTGCAGAAGAATTACATTTTATGACTGTAACGTCAGGATCTTTTTTGGATTTGTGCAGGAGGAAAAGAAAGGGAAAGGCAGCACATTAGATGCAAAATGAAAAGTGGTATTGATTAGGCTCTCATTTACCCACTCTCTGCCTCATTCCCTAAATGCATGGAAATAAGGGTTGTGCCACTGCAACTAACAATGCTCTATAATGAATGGAACAATCTTTAGAAAATTAGTGTGAGCGTGTATGATAGTGCACAGATGTTGCTCTGAGTAACTGTCATACATTTCTTTTACATCTCCATTTACATAAGTCTCTTTATTTCCTAATAGTATCATAATAGAAACATGACAATAGTTAATGATTTCATAAAACATGTAATGTAAAGGCTGTCAGAAAGGTAGAACGGTAATTGAAACCTATAGCTATACTGCATTAGAATTACATTTCCTAAATGACTCCTGTTAAAAATATCCCTCTTGAAGAGAAAGACAAAGACAGGTATTTAAAACAAACAAAACAAAATTCAAGCTTTCAGCAAATTAAAAATTTCCCCCCCAGTAAAACACAGACCAACAAATATTGCAAAATCCACCATGTGCTACTCGAATGTTTTTTGCCTTTAGTAATTTATGGGCACTTTCCCCTCCTCTATCGATCACATTTTAAAAAGTAAACTGCATTAACATTTTAGAGTACAATGGCTCCAGAAAATGTTTGATTTTGATCACTACTAAAATAGCGTCATGGCGTGTGCTTTCATGAGCCAGGGAAGGAAGCAGGATACTTTTTGTGAGTGAAAAACGCGGTCTGCACCTTTCACGTTTACACAGGTATTTCCTGATGCCCTGGAGGAACAGGCTGAAGAATGGCGCTGGGGACAGGCCACGCTATTCTTAAGACTACAAAGAACACCTTTATGAAACTGAAAAGCAACAGCAACGGAGAGGAGGAGAGAAAAGATGGGGAATGGAGAAGCCCTTCTTCAGCGAGACAACTGACTAGCCAGAAGTCTACAGATGCTTTGGGGAGCCTGTGACCGCAGCCCTTGAGCTCCCAGGATGAGTGAACCCCGGTGGCTGCCTGCTCTGTAGCACCATCTGCTGGTCAGTCTGAGGTCTCCGCGGCAGTCGGGGTGGGGAAGAGGGCCGTTTTGTTCAAGACAAAGGTCAAGGCCTGACTTCAGTTTTCACATACAGCATGTGAATTACAATTCACACAAAAGAGCAGTAGAGAGGAAACTCTGACTCGAAGAAGTGTCCGAGAAGTCTCCACGGAATTGGACAGGTCGTATAAAATGGATGAAAGGGTTGTTGAAAACATCTTTTTTAAAGAAGGAAAGAAAGCAAAACCCCCTTCTTTATTTTTTTTTCTTTTTATGGAATTAGAAGTGTAAAAATCCATGGATTTTTAGAATAAGACAGAACCATCTGTGCAAGAAAATTTATTCTCACCTTGATCCTTCAACATCTTGTGTATCTTCCATCCTATTAAATTAAGGCATTACTGAAATATGTTTAAAATTGAGCACCATCCATCATAGAGATTGAGTTAGAATATCTACATAATATTTACACATCTCAAGAGGAAAAGTAATTTTTCTTTTCAGTAGTTATCATTTTTGAAAACCCGGGTTGACTTGTAAGCCACCGTCTGTCTCATCCCTTACTAAGCATTTTCTTAGCTGATGCATTTCACTGATTTGATCTCACTGATATGGTAATAAAACCATTGGTCACTCAGACACAGAGGCTGGTAGCCATGTGTTGAATCACCTGCTGTTAATTCAGATAGAGGTATACAGATGGGACTCGGGGACCCAAATGTGTTAATCTGAGAAATCCCTCGGTGATATCCCATGGATTACAATATTGCTGAAATATCCAGTATATTACTGCAAGTTAAATACTTCTGGAATTAATTATTAAAAGTGTATTTACCAAGGTTTAGCAACTATTTAATATGTGTTGCTTCCCAATGGGAGATGAGCCTGTCGAAGGACTGTGGAATCCTGGGGCCTTTGGAATTTATTTAACAAATGATAAGCACCTGATTAAAAATAAATTAAATGCTAGTTAAAGTATTTAGGGAGCTCATTTAAAGTGTTTTGTTAGTAAGGAGTTTCCCATACCATCTTTATTGTTTTAGAATGACTAACTTTATGGACTGGAGTGGGGTACAAGATGGCTGCCAAGGAAGACTAGTATGAGTAACCCTATTTCTTAATTACTTTTTTCCCTTATTTATTTATTTAAACATTTTTATTATTATTATTATTATTATTATTATTATTATTATTATTGTTATTTTGACCCATGAAAACAGGCATCTTAATATCACAGTAATTTGGAAGTATTTGATAACAGGTTCACCAGCTACATGCTATTCTTAAAGGCTTTGTCTGTATTTTTTTCTGTTTTCATCTTGGAATACATATGTAAGTTTCCCTGACTCTATTTTCCAAATTTATTCTAGAGCTAGAATTTCTACAGTTAATGCAAGAAAAAAAATCATTCCTTCTTATATAGTTCTTCATAGGGAAAAAAAATAAATCATAATTTGTGACAAAATGGTTCAAATTCATCTTTCAGATGTATTGAGTGCTTGTTATTATTTGCGAGCCATTGTGCTAGGCCCATTCACATACTTTCTTTTTGAGGTCAATTTTCAAGGAATTGTTACACTTACAAATTTATATGCACATACTCACCATGGCAGCCTGCTTAAGTAGAAGTCAGGAAAGTTGAAGTGCTCAGATCAACACAGATCTTTCACAGAGCTTTTTGAAAAAACAGAATTACACCAAAACAGACTTATAGGCATGTTTATGGATAAAATTGTCTATTTTAATACTTAAATTATGTTTGTTGTGTTTGAAATCAATCCATTTCATTGCACCTAAGATGTTCTTATCTTTTTCAAAATGCAACTTCTTTGAGACCAGGATCTCAGCTTTATGTAATTAAAAGATGACCTGACTCTAAGTTGAATGTGTTTGATGTAAACTAGTGCGAGTAATGCTTACTCCTGAACTTGGAGTCATATCAACATCTAGGAGGTGTAGTGCTGGAGGAAACATGTTAAGAGGAGGCTCGGGGAAATGGGAAGTTGGGGACATAGTGTCAAGGGAAAGGCTGCCCTTGGTAATGAGGCACTGGCTCCTGGGGTCATTCACCAGCGACACTAACAGAGAAGGTGTCTGAGCTGAACAGATATAGAACTTCAGATGTCTGGGAGGACTAGATCCCCAAACAATGATAATCATGCTAGTTGTACATCTTGTTAAAAATGTGGCATATATACCAGGTTTATTCAGACAGGGCATTCTATTATTGACTAAGTGTAGGCCAAGCAAGGTATATTGATCCTAAATAGCAACTTGGACTTTTGGTAATAGAAAGCTCTCTGGAACCACAGCCTAGATAGATACAGTGCCAGGAAGTAGGAGAACCTGATCATAATACAGAGTTGGAGATTGACTTGTGTGGGTTGTGGCTAAGAGCTGAAAGTCAATGATAATAATTGACTTAGTTTATCTTAAGGATCATGGATAATCAACCTAAAAGACAAAAGAGTTGCTTTCTTCTTCATTTATCAGCTACATCTTGGAGTCAGAGGACAGAACTGCTCAGGGGTCCAAAGGAAAATGTTGCATTTATACAAATTCTGAAGATAAATGTATGTAAAACGAACCTCCTGGAGTTAATATGGGTAGATTCACCACCCTGGGGAGAGTGAATAAAATCCAGTGAAAATAGAATGGGTCTTGGCTATGGCTCTTTGGCTGTGGCCAGTGGTCAGGCAGCAGATGTGGTCTTTATGTTACCAGCAAAGGCTTTGAAACCTCTCCTGGATCACCTCCCACCCTCATACCTCCCTGAGCCATGCTGATAACAACTAGCCAAGTGACTGATGATGCTGTTGAAATTACCTCTTTGGTCTCACACAGAGCCATCCCCAATCCATGGAGAAAAGCCAGCATGTCTGCAGAGATGGTAACTTAGAGGCTGAATGCATCCTATTGTATATCAAGGTTGCCGTATTCAATGGAAGACCTTTCAGTGGGAAGGGTGATATTTTATGCTGCCAGGCAGTATTGATAAATGCTGGGTAGTTTTGTCTTAGGGTGGGCTCTTAGAAGTCACCTCCTATAAAAAGTGTCTTGGTTTTTGACAACTAAAGCTACTGCTGCTGAGTACCTGGGTGGGGTTACTATATGTGTGCACATGTAGTTATCATTATGTTCAGGTCTAGAATTTGTGGAGAAAGCATCATGGTGAGTCTATGGGATATAACTCATGACAAGGCTATTCCTACATGAGTGTCAAGTCAACACTTTCTGCTACATTCACACCAGAGTCAATCCATTTCTAGCTCCTGAAGTTGAAAAGAATGACACTGGCTGTTTTTTGAAGCAGAAGGTGTTTGTTTTAAGGCATTGGGGAATGTGGATTTGGATTCAAAGAGTATAGTTTTCCTTTGATATATCTCCTGGGGCATTATCCTTTGTTTGTTGCTTAAGAAAGGGAAGATGAAAAAAAATGCTCAAAAGGGGTGCCCAAAGTTGAACGGATGCTTAGTAGGTAGATCATTGAGAAAGCCTAGACTATTATGAAGAGCTAACATTTATTGAGTCCTTCTGTTCTAGGCACAGTACTAAGTTCTTACATGCATGGCCTCCTTTAATTCTCTCTCTGTCTTTGAAGTAGGTATTGTTATTTCTAAATGTTTTCACATGAGTAGTACCAATGCTTGGAGTGGTTAGGAAGTGGTTTTGACTTTGGCTTATCTGATGTCAGTGCTCATTTTCTTTACCTTAACACTTTGTGTGCCAGTGCCCTTTAAATTTACCAGCCCTTGGGGCCAGCCATTTTCTGTGCCACTGCATGAATGGTATAAGCGTTCAATAAAACACACACAACTCCTGAACTACTGGATATTAAAAAAAACTGTAATATCCCTCATAAAACACCTTACACTTTCACCAAAACAATGTGTAAAGCTTTTAGACTGAGTATGATCAAAGAAATAGCTCCTAGTAGTTCCAAATAAATCCACCGTGGTGTGAAAAACTGGAGACTAGATGAATACATATTAATACGTGAGCGGCCACCTGATACCGGTAACAAAAAACACATACTAATACGTGAGCGGACCACAAAGTGTTAAGTGTTTAGATAATAAGAAGTTTGTTGCTATGGGAAAGTGAAGGCATGAGGGTTAAAAAAATGTATTATAAGCCATAGTTAAGACTCAAAATATATAGATCCTTTTAGTAGTCAAGTACTACCCACTCCACTCTCTTTTTCAGATTTATTTATGCATACAAGGACTGGAGTGTAGGCCAGAGGTGTGGGTTGGTAAGAGGATTCACCAGAGACAGAGTGGGGAGCAGAACAGGCAGATCAACTGAAGTACACTGCCGAGGGGAACAGTGAGCGAGGCAGTCAAAGTCTGCTGCGCCATGTGGAAAGCTTGCTGGCTGGGGATCGAACTTGTGCTACAGTGATTGCTGATAGCTTCATAGCATTGAGACTTAACCCATTGCGCCACCAGAGAGGCCCTACCCACTCCACTCACACTTAACACTTTGTGTTCTGGTGCCCTTTAAATTTACCAGCCCTTGGGGCCGGCCATTTTCTGTGCCACCGCATGAATGGTATAAGCATTCAATAAAACACACACAGCTCCTGAACTATTGGATATATTTTAATGAAATTTTAAATGCATAGAGATTATATACCAGAGTAATCAATTAGAGTGTGGTATGGTTCAAAACATGTCCCTCTATGGAGTGGAACACAACAAAATCCACAAATAAAGTAGGTTTCACTTCTCTTTTTCTTGACTGCACATACTCTACATGGTCTCTGAGGAATTTTCTTGCTCCCAGCACTAACTATTTTCTCTACTTTATGCTTTTTCATGTCCATTGAAAGTCTTCCTGGTGAGTCCATCTTAGGTGCACGCCTTGTAGGAGAAATGTGAATGTTTTTCTCTCGTGTATCTGAGATGGGCTCTTCTGGGTTCGTGTCTGGCAATGAGATGGGCTCGTGTGCCTGAGATGGGCTCACCCAGTTTCTTACTTCATGCAGGAATTTTTTATACATAATTTGTTTTCCATTGAGCTCTACATACACCCTAAAAGCATTGAATAGGGCACAGTGCAACAAATACAGCACTGTCTTCTTTGACCATTTTGTGGTCTTTCTCATTATTGTGCAATATGACAGATATTGGTCCACGTGGTCTACTCCCTTCATATACTTGTTGTATTCCAAGTCGGACTCCGGCTTCCTTATTCCCTCTCCAGTTTTTCTGTCCTTTTCTCAGATTCTAGGAGCCATGAAGAATGAATGGTAGAGATCATGCAAACCTCCCACTTGTCTTTCCAAATTTGCATGAGAACATCTTTTTTTCTTCCAAATGCTGACTGGCCTTTCTGTAGTTTCACAGATTTCAGACATTCAGGAAGACCTCTATTTACTCTGACTGGGCCACAGATTCTTGTTCTGTTTTGGAGAAGTTTTTTGGCAATGCTTACACTATTATAATAGTTATCCATGTAAACATGGTGCCACAAACCTGTATTTGGCCCTAAAACTGACAGAATTATATCTTCCAACTTATTACCCTCACCGGTATAAATTTGCCAAATGCAAATATATGTGATTGCTTCACATACCATATGCATTAATATTCCATATTTTGTCAGCTTGGCAGGGTTGTATGTACGACAAGATAGTCGCCCTTGCCATGGTATCTCACCCTCGTCAAGTGACAGTTCCTGCCTAGATTTGTAGACACTCGCAAATTTCTTTAGAAGGTTGTTCAAAACTGGTAAAACCTTGAATATCCTCCCTGAATTTTCTGAGGCATCTTCATTATTTGAAAAATGCCATGCCTGCCATATTTGGTGGAACCTGTTTCTGCTCATTACCTTTGAAAATATAGGAGTTTCTGTTAGAGGGTCCAGTGTCCGGTAATCACTTATTCTGTCTTTGTGCACCTGCCACATAAGGATAACCAAACCTAAATTTTTTTTTTCATTTCTCCAATGGTTATATCGTGCCACTTCAAACTTTTAGGTGATTCTTTGTATTTATGGGTATTTTGCTCATGATGACGATTTGATTCCTCCACCATCATGGAAAAGAGGTCATCCCCAATAAACGAACTAACTACGTCACTCACGTTTTTTGGATTATGTGGAGTAATTTTCACACCTGGTGTGCCAGCAAATGTTTCTAAAGCAGGAATACTGTCGTTGTCCGACCAAAATAAAACATCGCCACTCATCGTGTTAATCAAACTGTTAACTGTCATCAACTTCAGAATCGCTGGAATACTGCAAAGGTAGAGCACGAACAGTTTTCTTGATAATTATTATATCTTCATCGGTGTCACTTGGCATTTCATTATCGTTTTCCTCAGAACTCCCATCAGTTCCTTCACAACTTGGGACATCAGACAAATTATCGGCAAAAACTTCATTTAAAATTTCATTTTTGCTCATTCCCCTTCTGTTCTCAGCAGCCATGATTGCGTAATGCTAACAATAAATGTCACAGGTTAAAAAAACTGTAATATCTCTCATAAAACACCTTATACTTTCACCAAAACAATGTGTAAAACTTCTAGACTGAGTATGATCAAAGAAATAGCTCCTAATAGTTCCAAATAAATCCACCATGGCGTGAAAAACCAGAGACTAGATGAACACGTATTAATACGTGAGTGGCCACCTGATACTGGTGACAAAAACACGTACTAATACATGAGCAGACCACAAAGTGTTAAGACATAAGCTTACTTACCAGTAATGGTCCTCTTCCTGGTGCCATTGCTACATCCTCTCTCCGGTAACTACAATCCTGAATTTGGTTGGTGTAGGTGTATTCATTTATACTTTTTCATATATGTTTATCCTTACACAATGTAACTTGTTTTGCTTTGCTTTTAATTAGGTTCTAATATGAGTATTTCTCTTGAAGTTGGAAATTTGGAGCCTAGAAAGAAAATGGAAATCATAAAATCCCTCTTCTATGTATGCACCGACTGTGTCCAGCAGTGGTAAGTCTGTTGTTATACAAATTTTTAGTACTTTCTCAGGACTGTATTAAAAGTCTGAGTGATTTTGCAGCATATTTTCAGGAAAAATGTTTCTAAACCACAGGTACACAAAACAGATCTTGAAGTAGTTGCCCTTTCCTGTAACTGGGGGCAGAATTGAATTTGCCCTCTTGTCTGCTCTACGTGAATGGTTAATTTCTTTGATTCTGCATTTTCTGACATTTGGAAAATGTACCCCAAGAAGTTAAAAATCATCATTCTTGCTCGGTGCTCTGTGGCAGCTGCCTGCCTGGTGGTTTCTGGTAGTTCCGTGAAACGTGTGGGCAGAGGAACAGAAGGGCTGAGGAAGGAAATAGAGTGACTGGAATAGCATTTGCCGGCAGAATGTTTATAGCTGAAGGTGGAGCATATCCAGAGGACACTGTGAGGAATATTTTAAAATCGCAGGTGCACTTCTGCTCCCTGCAATTTAAAGACACATTGCAAATGCAGTTTGTATAACTATTTTAGAGTAGCTGCATGGCTTATTTCTAAGTTGGGGTTCTTGTGGGCCCTCCAGAGGCAAAGGGGAGATGAGCTTTGTCTACTTCTTCCAGAAATGAATGAATTTTAAAGCAACCCTGTTTCTCCAGGACCTAGGATTCAGTCTGTAGGAACTGAAGAAAGGTTTTTGTTTGTTTGTTTGTTTGTTTGTTTTTTGAGAAACTGATTGAATAGACCTGTCATGCTTCTCAACTTGAGGCTCACCCAGTGGTGCACAAAGTTTTACTCAGGTCTGTTAGTCCCACCATATTTACATAGTTCCTCTCAGAGGTGCTAAAGATTGCTTTGCACATAGGTGAAATCTGAGTACATTTTCAAAAGTGAAAGGAGAGACCCCTCTCTGTCCATTCCTTGCTTTCCATGTATTCACTAAAATCTGAAATTCTGCCTGAGGAATTTTAGTTAAAGGGATCAAAGAAGGAAACAAAGGAACCCCCTAAAAGTAGTGATCTAAACATCTCAAATTATATATCATATCAATAAACTTTTTTGAGTGCCTACTCCCCAATATGCATACTTATTGATTTATAAACTATATATGTATTATTGTACAAATGTTTTCATATATAATAGAAGATAGGCAAGCATCTTCACTAGAGGAAACTAACATGAATTAAAATATTTTATTTAATAATAGTCCAAAGTCCTTTGCTTTCATAAAAGTTATAATTATTATGGCTATGATTGGTTATAATTAAAATTTTTTGTCATCTTAGTTTTAAACTTTGTGTGATGTGGCTTTGTCTGATTCTAAATTCAGCTTATTTTAAAATTTTGTTTTTATGTCTATTATGGCTACAAAGAATACCTCATTGTAGGATGCAGGTAAGGTGTAGAAGGGTCATAACCACCTTTACTGGTTTGTGGTATCCAGTTTTAGTTTCCTCTGCCATTACACAGACATTGGGGTTGTTCTTTGGCTATCCATTGTCCATCTTTCCCAACACTAATCAGTTGTCCTTAAAAACTAATTAGAAGGTGTACACTCACATTTTAAACAAAAGGACTGAGATCCATTTTGAGCTGGAGGCTTTTTAAACAGGTTACAATATTCTATTTTCAAGTTGTTACGAAGTATGAAGATATGGGAGCTTTTTATAGGTGACAGACATTTTCAGTAGTAAAAACATATTAAAATGGAAATGATTCTAAATACCAGTTTTAAAATATTCTTTCCATAGCCTCAGCTCTAGGTTTTTTTTTTTTTTGTTTTGTTTTGTTTTTTGTTAAATACAGTATTTCTCATCCATGGTTGAAACAGCAAGTTAAGCCTTAAAGGCCAGATTAAGTATGATTTCTTTACCAAAAAGTCAGAAAATTCATACCCTTTGACTTTTTGTGAAAGAAAAATGCAAACTGACATCTAAGTGTCACAAGATTTCTAGTTCTTGGTCATAAAAGAATCAGCTAAACTCTTTGTGATACAAAAGATTTTTATGGGTCCTCTGTAGCTCATTGCAGAGAATTATAAATATTTTACTATATTTTAAAGGTTTTGTGTTTGTCATAGTTATTGTTAATCCTGTTGGACTTGGGCACATTTAGCTTCAACTTTTTTGCTACGATAGCTTATGATGATGCCCATGAAAAGGTTTCTTTTGCACAATTTTTAAAACTTTCTCAATCATTTTATGAGGCTCAGTTTCATCACAACTTGATAACCTAACATACAAATTGACATAAGTAAGCCTGAGCAAACTGCACAGTATCATAATAAAATGTAAGCAATCTGATGTACCCCTGTCGACACTTCTATATTATGAACTTCCTGGGTTTTGTTTCGTTTTTTAAAGATTCATTTCTTATTCATTTATGCACACAAGAACCAGGGTGCAGGCCAGAGGTACGGGGAGTGAGAGGATTCACCTGAGACAGAGTAGGGAGCAGAACAGGCAGATCCACTGAAACACTCTGCTGAGGGGAGTGAGGTCCGCTGTCCCAATTGGGCTAGCCCTCATGCTGCAGTGGCTGGCTATCGCTTGATAGTACTGAGACTTTAACCCCTGCACCACCAGGGAGGCCCTGAACTTCCTGTGCTTTCCTCATGGTATTTCATGTAACTTATGAGATATAGGACCTTTGATAGACAGACTGATGGGGATATGAGAGTCCATCTATATTAAATATTTGCACTAATAAAGTATCATTAATATTGATATCTTAATATTAGCAAGTATTAATTTTTACATGAAATATGTATATGAAGAGAACGCATATGTTCCTTCTCTATCCCAGTATTTCACCACATGCAGCCCATCCTACAAGCTGTCTTTATAATCTTGTTATAATGCAGATCTCCTTGGGTAAATGTAGTATTTTGTCACTCAGTATTAATTAATTCGACTTTTTTGAAAACAGATTTTGATAGGATGAGAATATGAGTGAAGTAAATAGCTTCGGTCCTTGGTGTTGGTGGGTGGTTTTGGAATTCAAGGAGACAAGGGAGATAATTTTCAAAACTGGGGAATTAGGAGAATAAAGCACAAATACTGGGGGCTTTGCCAGAGTCAGTTTGTTCTTCTTTTGTGAGAATTCAGAACTGTAGCACTTGCCAAAACATTCCCCTTTTTCTAGTTCAGCTCTGCGTTAGATCCATCAAGAGGAAAGGTGTGGGTGCATGGCATGACAGAGCCCTAACCCAGAGCAGGTGTTGGTTCTAGCCATGGACACGGTATGCTCTCAAAGCACAGGTGATCTGCACCCTAAGGTTGGTGTCATCCCATGAATGATTAGTTGCCATTCTTGGATTATAAGAATATTATGGCCTTCATTATGAGGTCTAAAATCTAAGTGTTCAAAAAGCTTTACTGGGCTATGCCATTTTGCAATGCAGCAGTTTTGAAGTGACTTTTGGTTGAACTATATTGCAGTGGATACCACACCAGGTTAGGTTAAAAGGAAAATGCAAACTTACATCCAAGTGTCACAAGATTTTCTAGATTTTGGTCACAAAAGAACAGCTAAACTCTGTGTGATACAAAAGACTTTTATGGGTCCTTTGTAGCTCATTGCAGAGAATTATAAATATTTTACTATATTTTAAAGGTTTTGTGTTTGTCATAGTTATTGTTAATCCTGTTGGTTAATCCAGGTTAATCCAGGGTTTTCTAAGGCTCTAAATCCTCTGGTGAAATCTACTGGGGTTGATAACTTTCTTCCTCTTCCTCTCTTTTGTGCTTGGAAAACAGAAGTAGGGGATTCTATTTTATCTACTCTGTTATTTTAATTTCTGGGTTGGGAGTGCCATTATCTCATCTCCTTTCCTCCATTTTCTTCATGCTTTCCTTCACACCATTCCCTCCTTAAATACTGCCACCAGACATAAGAAAGTCACTACAGTAGACGACATCTTTATGGTGTTTGCCATCACAAATGATTGCTATCAAAAATGCAATTAAATCATTGTTCCTATGTACTTGACATTGAGAGGAATAAGATGGGCATTTTACAATATGGCATTTTAGAGCATATGTTCTTTTGACATCTATCTTCCTTGCTGAGTAAAAATACATCTATTTTCTGTAGCTCCTGAACGCCACATCAGCTTATGTTACACTCCATAAGATGAAAAAAAGCTTCAATGTCGCACATGTAAGATAAAGTCTACACTCTGTTTGTGCTGAGTCTGATGCTGATGGATGAAAACTTGTTAGAGGGAAACACTCACCATGCTTGGAGACTTTGCTGTTAACAGTTTTCCATGTCTCATTTTTCTCATGTGAGTCTGATTTTATAGAATTCAGATTAGATGATGAAAGACTAGAAAAGTCTATTAAAAAAATCCCCCTAAACTTTTATACTTTTTAGATTGATGTAACTCAGGAATGAAAGTGGGTGGTGGAGAGGAACTGAAAACAATACCTTTTCAAGTCATCTTCACAGAATCCAAATAAACAACAATGGCAACAGTGGTCCTGTACCAATTACTCACGAAGGAGGAAAGCTTTGGGGCAATGGGAATATTTTCATATGGGCTCATGGTAAGGATGCCCAACTTTGTAGTTTTATTAAAAGTTGTTGAACTGAAAGAAATGTAAAAGTTTTTAAATTCTGAAAACTGTGTACATAAAAAGTATGTAAGACATAGATATAAATCCTACAGAATATTAATAATTAGGAATGGCCAGTTTCAGTGAAAATTCTGCATTACGGAATTTTATTTTAATATTTTATAGAAAATGTTTAATAAATCTACTTCTTCAAAATATTACTGAAGATAATCAGGTTTGTCTACCAAACTCAGTAAGCATGACATTGCTTACTGAATCTCATCTGGAACATCACATGTAAAATAAGGCACTTTATTAGAAACACCAGGGACATACTGATAGCAGATAATGAACAGCAATGAGATGAGGGCAATGAAGAACTATTAAAGGCCAACATAAGTATGATCATTTGATATGACTTAAAGGAAAGAGTGGTCCCATAAGGTGTACTAAAATTATTTTCATGATGGTGAATAAATAAGAATGGGAAAATTATGCTCAGTGCACTCTGTTTAACAAAGCAGGTAATTATGCAATATATATTTTTATAAATCCTTTCAAAAAGGATAAAATAGTAATTTGCACTTACTGAGCAATTACTATGGATTTTTATGCATCATCTCATTATGTAATATAGCAATGTTATGAGGTTACTACTATTATTAGTATTACTAGCATTTTCTACATTTTTACAGATGAGGAAACTGAGGCAAAAAGACATTAACTTGCTCAAAGTGGGCCAAAATTAGACTTAACTTCAGCCCCCATATTTAACTACTCTGTCATATCTCCCTAATTAAAATAAATAAGCATTTCAGCTTAAAGTAAAAAACCTCAGTGGTTTGGAAATTTTACTTGTATGGATTCCTGAATGATGCAGTATAAATGAGGCATTTGCGCAAATATTAAAATAACTTAAGTTACAACAAGACTCCCATCATGTTACCTAATAAAGCCTTTTCCAAGACTTTTTTATTGGTAGATAATGTTTTCACATGAAAGTTTGGAGTATTTTCTTTAGATGGAGCTTCACATACAGCATGAAGATAGCTTCAAGGCTGACACCTTGCTGTTAAGATACTTAGGAGAATGTCAAATCTATCCTAGAACTTCAGATTTAGAAAATAATTAAGCCTTGTTTATGTTATTCCTTTGCTTCACGCAAAATACTTTTTTACAGACAGTAAAAAGGTAAACTTTAACTTTGCTCCTGTCAGAATTAGATAATTTCTTCTTAGAAGAGTCTGATTTAATGAGATTTTCCTAAGTAGTTTGGATAAGCCTTGGATGACTGACTTTAAGTAAGTGATGTGGGTTTTTTTCTTTTTAAATAGTTAATCATTTGTTGCTTTCATCATTGATCAGTCCGGCATTTTGTAAAGCTGGGTAATTAGGCAGTTGTTATAGACACTAAAGGACTAGGAGATGAAAGATGACAAAGTACTCCTCACCCCTCAACACGCTGAAAAGGGCCAAGGAACTGTGGCAGCCACAGCCTGGAGGTCTTCCAGGGGAAGAGTTCCTCACCAGGAAGGGTGTCTGCTCACTACCTCTCCTAATAGTGGAACTTGTCCACACATTACTGTTAGCTGTTTGGTGAAGTGAGCCACTAATACTGACTGCTGGTACAATTGCTTTTCTCCACTGCCTTTTTATATACGCAAAACCATTGGAGATCACTAAAATTAGGGAAGACACAACCACTTGACAATGTATTGGTTGTTCATCACTGTATTTCAGGATGATGAAGACAAACACAGAATAGAAGATTATAGATGTTTATCACATCTACTCATCAGAATCAGTTAAGTTCAACTGTTTTGAAAGTTGTCATAGAATAGCAAACAAAATGATAATGTTTGATACCAGGTAGTTGATTTAATCTCAATCATTTCTATTCAAATATCTATTAACCATTTTCCTGGATTTCAATAAAATTATTTTTAGAATGGGAATATGCTCTGGGCTTTCAAATACTTCACTCATTCATGGAGGACACCAAATTCAAAAGGCAATGTTTTGAGGGAGAGCCTGGTTTGGGAGCTTGGAGAATTTACTTTGAACAGACAAAAGACAACCAGCACAAACTGCAGCTCAGCCCTCACACATAAAAACACGTGTTCCCATAACCCATTTCTTTTAATGAGTAATGAATTAGCTCCCTTGTTTTCCTGAACTTCAGCTTTTTCCAAAAGGCTATGCAGAAAAGTGCACTGATGTGGAACAACCAGGTAGGAAGACACAGTCTGCTCAACCCATGTTATTAAAGAAATTGGTTCACCTTTTTGATTCTGTGTCATTGTAGTTTCAGCCATTCATTTGTTCAATAAGCAGTTTGGTATGTTCTGGGAAATAATGAATATTGATCATAAAATCGATCACTTATTAAGAAACAGACTAAGGGAAATTGTTTATCCAATCAATTGTAATTTTTGATTTGTTATTTATATTTTCCAATTTTTGTCCACCCCTCCCTGAGGCTCTCCTGTTCTTAGGAACACCAAGGGAAAGGCATATAGACACTGGCTGAAACTTCTGAAAGAGCACAAACCCCAATACATTCATTATAGATCATGCTGACTGAAATAGCCCATAATAAAAGAGAATCTGATTGAGAACTGCAATACACTGCTTCCTGCACCTGTGGCTATTAGGCTGAAATTTCATAGTAATAGGATTTGCAAAAAAGGGTGTATACTTACTCTTTGTGATCTGTAAGCTGGCTGTGTCATGCCATAGAAAACAAAACAGCTACACACAATTGAAATGTCTGTACGCACCAACAAAGATTTTGAGTAAGCCTGGAAAGAGGGATTAATTTCTTTGGATACATATGATATTAGTTTGACTTAAAGGTTCCTATTTTTAAAAGATATGTTTGGTACAATAGAAATAAAATTCATCACTCTAGAATTTTCTGAAGCTATAACAATGAAAATTGTTCAGTTAGCCAAATTTGGAATAACTAAGTGATGCAAAATGTAGGTGGATCTTCCAAGGGTATAGAGAGTGGGAAGAAGGTAGGTACCATATACTTCGAAATCTGGGGAAAGGGACCACTGTCCTCTTGTGCAAAGTATCGAGAAGTAGTTTGATAACCCTGTGGGGGAAGACCAAGTGAATCCTGCTGTGAGTCGGCAGCACCGGGTTTCCTTGTTAAACCCAAAAGTGAATCAGGTGCGACCTCAGAGCACATATGTTTTTGGTTTTGTTTTTCAGTTATTTGGAAAAACAAGGGCTTGAAACCAATGTATAAGCTAATGTCATTCCTGGTAGAAGTGATTCCAACTTTTTGCCCTTTTCCCACAGTGCATCCAAGGTAGAGAAAATATAACTGCATCCCCAAGTGGCTAATTAACTTTCCCTGGGATTTGTGAGCACCAGGTGAATATATTGCTCTCTCTCAGACTTCATCTGAAATGTGATTTTGAATATCCCTCTAGTTGGCTGCAGACACTGATGAAAATTGCCTCACTCTCTCTTTTTTTAAACCACCTTGTTTTCCAAACTCCTTAAGATCAGAACCCTTCCTTCAGAGCATGTAGTGGTAGGGGTAATTTCCAACTGAAGTTTCTAATTTAGATGTTCAGTGGATATCTCGAGAGGTACAAAATCTAGAAGTCCTTAGTTAAAGAAGTGAGAGGTTTATGAATTTTATTTTACTTGCTGGATATTGTGATTATCTTTAAATTTGATTAATCTTATTTTTTTCCAGGTTCCATTTTTTTTTTTTTTTTTTTTACATACAAGCTGGGGTCCAGGCCAGAGGCGTGGGGCGGTGAGAGGGCTCACCAGAGACAGAGCAGGGAGCAGAACAGGCAGATGAGAAGTACACTGCTGAGGGGAGCAGCGGGTGAGGCAGGAGAGGCCCGCCCCACCATGTGGGACTCTCCCCGGCCGGGCGTCGAACCTGCGTCGCCGCTGCCGACAGCTCCACAGCACAGCGCTTAACCGCTGCGCCACCGGGGAGGCCCCAGGTTCCATTTTTTTTTAAGACTGTATTACTTTTTAGCTAATATACTTTTACTTTTAAATGTTGCTTTACAACAATGTATATGATTTAGGGGTATAGGTTCACACTTAGGTTTGTTATATTATCACACCATGGCTACCACCAAAGCACCCATAATCTTCCACCATAGTCCACTGGGCTCCCCACCCCTTTGCTCCCCACTCCACCTCCTCTAGTAGCCTCAGTTCTGCAGTCAGATTTCTAGGGTTAGTTTTGGTTTTGCTTTGTCTGTTTCTTTGTTTGGATTCTTTGTATTTCACATGTGATGAAATCAAGTTCTATTTTTTGAGGGAAAACGACCCCCTTAACTAATAAACACTTCAGAGCTTTTATTCCCCCACCACCAACCCTTTTACCTCTGTCCCTTTCCCTCCCGGCTCCTCTTAATCTCAGAGCCCTCATGGTGTTGATTGATGTCCACTAGTTTTGTATTTTACTTTATTGAATCATCTGTGTAAATATCCAGTATTTGCCTTTATCATTCTGACTTAGCATATTATACATAATTCTCTCAAACTCCCCCCAATGTGCTGAAAATGACTGCTTTCATCTTTCCTCATGGCTGAATAGTATTCCATAGTGTAGATAGACCACATCTTCTTGATTCAGTCATCTCCTGGTGACAGTAAGACTGCTTCCAGATCCTGCTTAATGTGAATAATGCCATCCAAGAGTGAGATTGCTTGGTGGTACAGTATTTCCATTTTTTAGTTTAAGGTAAATCCAAATTGCTTTCCACAATGGTTGTACCAGTTTGTATTCTTTGTCTTTTATCTGCTTTTACTTATCACCTTTGAAATTCTCCTACATGAACTAGTCTTCATGTTAGTTAGTTCAAATGCCTCCTGCTACAAACCTGCTTTCCCTACAGGAGTGAGACCCAAACATATGTGATGTGACATTAATTGTATGTACATTGTGTCATTGTCCTATGTGTCACTATTTCTTCAAAAGTGATTCCTTTTATTACATTTCTTCATGACATTTTATTTCCTCCTGTTTGCATTTTCTCTCTACCTTACCTTTCACAGAACTAATCATCACTTGTCACGTGTACGTCAACTCAGTTCTCTCTGGCTCTCCCTTTAACCCACAAAACCTGGGTCTCCCCCTCCTTGCAGACCTTAATTACCAGCCTGGCCCCTCTATCTACTCTGCCCCTGCCTTCCAAACTCAACTCTTGTTTCTCCACACCGCTTCTCTTACAAACTCCAAATAAAGGTAATTGATGCAACTTGCCACCTTTCTCCTTAGGACAATGTTATCCTGCTTCTGAAAAGCAGACCTTATAGTTACTGCTTTCATCTCTTCACCGTCTTTCTTTAGCTACACTTCAGTTTTTGACCTTGACTTTAGGATGTATTTAAGAAGTAATGATCATGACATTCCCAAATCTCTTTAATCTCTCTTAAATCTATAGGTTATGACTCAGCTGCAGCATTTGATATTTCTGGGCCACATCACCCTCTTCTGTTCATCCAGCAAACATCGAGTGCTCATCATGTTCCAGACACTATCTCTGGTACTTGAAATGTATCCATGAATAAAGCAAATAAGAATATCTGTCCTTCCATTGCAAAGGAAGAAGGCAGGCAAAAAGTACTTGCGAAAAGCACTAAGCAAGAATCATATTATTAGTTAAAAATCATATAAGGCCAGGGTGTGGGTGAAGCAAGTGAGATGCTTCACAATTGAAGGCGTTCCTCACTCTTAGATCAGCACTTGCACCACTTTGCCTCTTTAAGATTTATGCTGTAGGGGTCTCTCTTGAACATTTCAGGAAAAGGGGTGCCTTGTAGGTACCCAAATGGCAGGAGTGAGCTGGGGCAAGTGGTGGGAGATAAGATTAGAGAGCTAACACGTGGTGGAATCACATGGAAACTTGTAGTTGCCAGACACATAACAGCTTTGGATTTGAAAGACAGGGCAACAGGTGGAAAGTTTTGGAGCACAGAACTGATATGACCAGCCTGCCATTTTTAAACTTTCACTCTGACTGCAGTGCTGGGTTGGTGACCTTAGGGGCAAGCATAGAAGTAGTGATGATTGTAGCAATCTTAGACAACAGGAAATGACAATTTGGATGAGCTTGGGAGAAATGACAGGGTGAAAAGTGATCAGACTCTGAAAAGGTTTGGAAAGTTGAATCAAACTGATTGGCTGAGGGGCTGCGAGAGGGAGAGAGGAGACAAGATATCCCTGTTTTGGGCTCTGTAACCGAGCACCATGGAACTCTCCTGCCTTGGATTTCAGGAGAGCAATTTCCCAGTTCCTTTTTTTTTTTCAAGATTTATTTATTTATGCATACAAGAGCTGGGGTACAGGCCAGAGTTGTGGGGGGTGAGAGGATTCACCAGAGACAGAGTGGGGAGCAGAACAGGCAGATTGACTGAAATACACTGCTGAGGGGAGCAGTGGGCGAGACAGGAGAGGTCTGCTGCGCCATGTGGGATGCTCCCTGGCTGGGGATCAAACGCTTGCTGCAGTGGCTGTGGATAGCTTCATAGTGCTGAGACTTAACCCCTTGCACCACCAGGGAGGCCCCCCAGTTCCTTTTCCTTTTCTGTTTCTGGCTCTGTTGTCTTCTTCACACAGATCTTTTCTTGCTTCTGCTCCAGGTTCATTTTCATAGACTTTAACCTCTGTTGTTTCCTCAGACTTCTCTCCCCACATCCTCTCGTTCTTATTCCCTGTCACTGCTTCAGCTCTATCTTGAGTGCATCCCAGATTCGTGTTTCAGCCCTGACGTGTCTCCTGGTCTCTGGTGCTATGTTCCTGGCTCTTTAATTTCAGATTTCTATTAAAGCTGAATCAGTCTCCCAGTTATCTAAGCTTGAAACCTTTATCCTCATTGTATTAGGACTTCTGTAATAATATAAAGAATATTTCCTTCACTAGGATTCCCCTTGGGGAGAGCCTGAGTGATACATGCTTGCAAGAAGCACATGGAAAGTTCAACAGAGAGGACTGATAAGCACCCCACAGGACTGTGAGGGTAACAGAATAGAGTGGTGAGCTCCACTCTGAACTTGAGAGTTCCTGTTAGGGGCTGAGCCTTGAGCTTTTCTGACAGGCTTGTGGGAAAGGGTATGTTGTGGGCTTTGCAACATCTGGAGTAGTAGGCAATAAGGACAGTGTTGCTTTCCATAATAGAGGACTGATAAATTTAAAATTCTCAGGACAAAGATCTGGAAATAGGAGATAGATTCTGTCAAGGCTAGATACTAAATAGAATGAAAAGAGAGAGAAAGGTGAAGTAAAATTTGATGTAAATCTGGTGGCAGACATGGATAAGAAAAAACTGGGAAAAGATAACTATCTAGTTGGACATTTTGGCACTATTGACTACCTTGCTAAGCAAATGTATGGAAAATATCTACCTCTGTTGTCTTTAGAAACTCTCCCAATATCACTATTGGTGTTTTGAAGATTGAATTCTTTGGAGACTTTCAACAGATGCTGAGTCCTGCAGTTGGGTTGCAGAGTGTTTAATATTGAGACATTACCTGGAGGGGGGCGGTGAAATGATTATAAACAAGGAAACAGCTGACTTCTGCCTCACCCCTCGCCTCTCTTCCCCACCATCTGCCTGGGGAATGTCGCATGTGCCTTTCCCCTTCAGTCACTACCTTTATTTTCTGTCACATTGATTAGCCTCCCTGCCTCTTATCTTTTCCTTGACTAGTCTAAGCTCCATAAAACTGCAGACTACTTATCCTAAAATAAAACAATTCTGTTAATATTAACAATTAATATTAGCAATTCTGTTAAGAATGGCATTTCATCTGCAGAGGTGACAGACTGCTTGTTTTAGCCTTGGCCAATTTTGCTTGGCCTGAGCCAGAGACATATTTATCCCTTTGATTTGAATGCTTTTCTTTTTCACCAGCACCACTGTTTCCACCATGCCCCATTGTCTGCCATGCAACCTATTTCATTTCCTTGCATTGGTTGTAAGCCTCTGAAATTATATGAATTTCCAGTCCTAACAGGTAGCATACTTACTCTGTGATCTTGGGCAAACTCTTGGAGCTTCCTGAGCTTTAGTTTTCTCAGGGGAATAAAATAGCTGCATTGTTGTGAGACTGTGATGATGGTATAAATTTATATTAGTACAGAGTAAACCCTTAAACAGGATACCAATTTTTATGTCATTTCTCTATATGAACTCCTTTACAATGTCCTATTGTCTTCTAAATAAAGAAACCAACTTGTCCTAACTTCTGGGTCCTTGTGCTTGACCCTCATGTGTCTTTCCTAGTCTCATCTTCCGCTGTGCTCCTATGCACACTGTAACCATCATACCATTTTCTTTCTTTAAATAAGCCCAGTTTATGCCTGTTACGTGGCCTTGCTCTTGCCTTCTCCATCCATTTATATGCCTACTCGTCCAATGGTCACCTGTCATAAATCTTCTCACCTTTCAAGACCAAATTGACCTATTCCTTCCTGAAGACTTTTCTCCTCTCTTCAGATTGAGGTTCATCTCTACCCCTCATCAAGACTGGTAGCCTTCTTAAAGCATAGATCATCCCTGCCTTGCACCTAGAAAATTTACTTTATTGATTCCTAGATTGTCAGCATTTGAAGTGTGGACCATGCTTATTTATAACTTGTGTCCTGTGGTCAATACTTGCTCTCTTAATCCCTGAAGGATTTCCAAGTAAATATCTGTACAAGGCTCCAACCACATACCTGGCACTCAGCATAAAGATATTGAATACCAGGACAAGCAACTGAAGAAATTGTTAGTAAATGGATGGTAAGCCAGTGAAATTTGTGATGTCCTAACTCTTTTGATACAGGGGACTCAGACCAGTCATCTGAAAGTCTCTGGTCTCCTGTTTCTTAGAAACATCAAAGTTTTCCAAACAAACTTGGAAACTTAGATTCTTTTAATCCATTTTGACTATGAATCTTAGCAGTTTACTATGATTGTTTTTGTCCCCAACTGCTGTTATTAGCTTATTCTCTTGCAAGTTCCTGAAGAATAAAATTCTTATGTGTCATGTACTTGCTATTTATCACCTTTGTCCCAATTCTTCCTCCCTCTGACTCTCCCCTATGTCTCAGTGTGGGTGCTTCTCTCCAATTGCTTGCTATTAAATGGCAACTTTATTTTGTGATTTCTTTAAATATGAGGACAATTATAACTAAAAGATTAGGCATTTGTATATAATATACAAAGTACATAGAGAAACATATATGTCACCCTCTCAGGATTATATATATGTGTTTTCTTTAGCAAATATACTACATTTCCATGTTCAGCCATTCAAATTTCAATTTCCTGAGTTGTATTAGTTAGACTTTCTAGAAATAATGAGAGACCCCCCAGTCTCCCTTGTTATTGCACAGGTACGTGGAAATAAGAACAGGCTCTCTCGCACTTGAACAGTAGGCTCATGGAGATCTTAACCATCATTCTGGAAACCACCTCAGCAAGCCGTGGCAGCCCTAGCAACATGCCAGACTTGCATGGCAGCTTTGATTTGGCCAGGCTTTCGTCAGTTTCCACTTCCTTTTTTCTCCACAATACTTACTGGTGGCTTCTGTCCTGGTCTCACTCTGTATCATGAACTTTGCTTAGCAGTTGATGCTGCTCCGAGAAAGCTCCCTGTCATGCATAGCTTCAGGTTATTGCCCACATCTTTCAGAGCGTGTGGCACACTACTCTTAATAAACTTCTCCATATTTCACCTTCAAATCTCCCAAGGTGAAGATCTGATTGTCTAGTTTAGTATTCAATAGATAATGAACCCTATTGGTTAGAATTTTGCACAGTCCCCGCATGGGCTCCCTGTCTGTCCACTCCATAAGTGACTGATATTGGACAGATGGTAATTACTAGGAGAAACCATTAGAACAAAGATTTTAGAAATAGAGGCCTCAAAATGTGGAGTATCCCCTGTAGGAATAGCTAAAGGTGACCTCTAGATTCAGAAGAGCATTGTGGGCCTAGTAGGGTCTCAGGGTAGCAATTCATTATTTACCAACTTTTATTTAATTTAGAAAATTGTCAATTATTTGTTTATAGGTCATGTCTATATAGGTAAAGATAAACTGACGATTTCAAATCTTCTTTGAATTTGCTCACCATAGGTAATGACATCTGATGATATATAGGATATCAGAAAATTATGCTGATGGGTCTCAGATGTCACTTTGTATAGCAGTCTCAAATTACTGCTCTCATGCCTAGTCTTAAAAGTTATTGAGGACCCCAGAGTGCTTTAATTTATGTGAATACTATTTGTCATTACTTATTGTGGAAAGTCTTCACATATTCATTAATAAAATAATATTAATAAATACATTATAAATGAATAAAATAACATTTTTATGAGAAATAATTAGATTTTTACTAGTGAGAGGAGTGCTGTTGATTTACATTTTTGGTTAATTTCTTTGAGGCCTTGTTTAATGGGAGATAACTAGATTCTCATATCTACTTTGGCCTTCAATCTGTTGTGATGTTATGCATCCAAAGATAAACTGAGGCACATTAAAATTTTTCTAGAGTTTCTTGGGGCATACATTGATTCACCCTGACAGTGCCAAACCAAAAGCAGTCAGGAGCACTGCACCACCAGGAGCCAGGGGATAAGGCTTTTAAAGAGAAGCAAAGCCAAGCAATTTTCTGATTGGTTATAGCATCAGCAGTTGCCTTGTTGGAAAAGTCAAGTAGGATGTTAGTGATTGGTGGTTCTTAAGTTTTACTTTCTCATGTTCCAGCGCAATGACTTTGGCTTAAGTTTTGATTTTTCTGTGCAAGTTACCCAGACACTAGACTAAGGGATTTTTCTGTACACTTGTGAGGAAATGAGAGTAACATAGGCAAATGGCAGCTTAGTATTTATTGTAAGTGTTTCAATATTACAAACACTCTGCAAAGATTTCAGAGACCTCCAGGGTCTGTAGACCATGTTTTGGAATCAGTTAAGGAATCTCATTTCATAGAGGAAAAAACAGATTCAGACATATGAATAAATCTGTCCAGGGACACATAGTAAACTTATGGCAGAATTGAGATTAGAACTCAGGTGTCCTGTTTCTGTGTTATATCAAGATTCAAGTACCAGAGAGTCAACTTTGCTCACATTGTGACCCATGGAGTTAACAAAATGCTAACAAGTAGGTCTCCACCTACTTGCTACTGTGGAAACTTGGTTTCAGATAGGTCAGGAGGTCCTGGGAGATGAAGAGTGGTGGAGTTTCACAGCCGTCAGGAGAGGCACAGGATTAGAACACAGGATCTAGGAGATCAGGTCCTTTCATTAAACTGTGTGTGCTTCAGTCTCACTGAAAAGCCTTAAGCTGAGGTTTATTATAGAAACACAGACAGATCAGAATTTAAGAGGGCATGATTCCTTCATACCAGTGCCTTCTCAGCATTTCCCAGGTTAGATCAAGGGGGCAATTCCAGAAGCACTGGTCTCCATTATTGCCTTTAATTTCCCCGTGGTCCAAGGCTCACATTGTCCTTTCCCTTTGTTGTGCTCTTGGCAGAAAGCCAGTCCCTCATGGTTAGACTTAATTGGAATTCAAGTCAAAGGGGGATGGGACAGGCTGCCATGTTGTGGCACTTCCTTGAACCAGTTCTTTGGGGACTATCTTTGTTCAACTGATAGAAGGATGTAATACGGGGTTTATTGCACAGTATGTGGTACTAAAGGAGAAATGCAATTTTAAAATTCTTTGAAGTTAATTTTAGGAAACAAATGTAGTTTTTATTCAAATTTTCTTGATTCTATATGTGTATCTATAGCATGTGTATATGTGTGTGTGCTTGTCTCTGTGTGTATATACATGAACATAGGTATATGTATATATATATATATATATACATGCATGTCTGTCTACATACACACATACCTATATTTTTCATCATGAAGTTAAATGGTCTCTAGATAATTATAGTAGTAAACACCCTCTTCTTAGAGCAGGTGCATGTGCTTTGAGAGTAACATCTGAAAAATATCAAAATCATTCAGTTTTAATTTTAGAAATTATACCATGAGCTTTCTATTGACAGTCTCTGTGTATATGCACTTTAACATAAAAATCTTCCAGTTATCTAAATAAATGATTGATTTCTAGAGGTTTTCACAATCAAAAATGAAATGCTATTTGTGCATCAAGTGGATTTTTACCCTTTTGAATCAAGAATTTTCATGTTATGTAATCTTTATGCCCCATGACTTGACATGAAGATCCCAGGTACATTTTCATCTCACATATTTCTGCTGCTGAGAAGGGCGGCTTATTAATCCCTGTGCTACAAATTGGGAGGGTACAAGGCGTACCCTCCTCCAAAGGGACTTGGAGAAAATGACTGGCCAGTGTTCTGTTCTTCCGTTTTCTATTTTCTCTGATTTCTCAGAGTATTCTAATCTTCTCCAGATGAGTGGAATTGCAGTCTTTTCTTTTTCTTTGCTTGACAGCCAAAGACAAACACCAAGCTGTCCAAAAGATCGAGTGCCATTTTATTCCCCTGTCGACATTCCTGATGAGAAGGGCAAAACATCAGGAAATTCTCCCAAGAAGACTTTCTGAGCTTTCATAATATTAGGACTGACATTTTCTGACTGAACTAGTATACCATAATATTTTTTTCCAGCAAGTATCAATAAGCTTTCCTTACCAAAATAATTATAGAAGAATAAGGTTTTGTCCATTGTCCACCAAACAAGAAGAATGATTTTCTGATTTGGGGAATTTGTTTTCAAAGTTCTAAGAGAAATTTGGGAAGTCCCTCAATACCTCTTCAAACCTCATCCTGTCAGCTTTGTATCCCCTAGGTAATTGCTACCTGAAATTTTAGTTAATCATTCCTTTGTTTAATTTGATGATCTTTACCTTTATATAAATGGAATTATGCGCTCTGCATTCTTCTATAACTTACTCTTTTCCTGTACTGTGAATTCTTTTTTTTTTTTTAAATGGAAGACAATCAGAACAATCCAGATTGAGTAGTGACTTCTCTTTCACCTTTTTTGAAGCTCTCAAGTTTTTGGTCACATGGTCACTTATTCCTGTCAAATTGCACATGCTTGGTTTATTTTTATTTTATAAAAGCCAATACTACTTGCCATGATTACTTGAGGGGCATTCAGAGGCCATCACTATCAACCACAGGCAAAAAAAAAACAAAAAAAAAAAACACACCTAAACTAAAATGCCATGTTTACTTGTGATTTGAGTATGTTTCTCTTGACAGGCTAGTTTAAAAATTGGGTGGATGCATTCTAAATTTTTACAAAAAGGTGAGAATGTGAAAGGATAGAGCAATAGTGTTTATATTCCTATATGTACTAACAAGAAAAAAGACATTTTTATAAGTTTGGAGGCCTACATAGTCCCAGTCCCAATGAATTGGTCCTTGACAGTTATAAATGGTGGACTCGTTGCATTAAAGCAATGAGGGAGCTAATAGCAGGTTTGAAACTGGGTTTGAATAAATCATCAACCAAACACATAACGGCTCTGGAAGGGCAGGCTAGACCCTGTGCAGCCATGTGCTCCTTGTTGCTTGGAGACCATGAATCGTGGGCATTGTAGAATTACTGGAAAATTTTTTTGTCACCTTAAATTTCATAAATGCTTTAAAATACATAATATATTCTAATATTAAATATATTTAGTGTAAAGTTCAATATACATTTTTCTAAAACTAACACTGTCGCTGTTACACATAAAGTGTTCATGATTATATAGAAGGTGTTTGGCAGCTTTAAAATTGGGGTATATATTTGAAATCTTAAATGGAATTGACCTTTCGTATCACTTTTGAATAGGTGCAACATAACTACTGTGCTACTTTCTAGAATCTTTTCAGTGATTATATAATTTCCCTGATATGGTATTATTAAACTTGTAGGAGGTGGGAACCATTGCAAAAAAGCCCATTCAAATTTTGTTAAAAGTCTTCTGAAAATGATTTATTTAATTTCTACATATAAATAATTTAACCAAAAGGCAGGAAGGAGTTACTAAAACATAATTTCATACTAAATTAAAACAGAGTGTTTTCGTTTTGCCTCTTTTATTATGACAGTTGAATAATATGTGCTATACTAAATGGATGTGTGGAATAAAGAGCAAAGATCAAGAAATGAGTATTTAGAATAGTAAATTATATGACAAAAATCTATAAATAGCTTAATAAATATATATTGCATGTAAAAAGCAGAAAATTGCAGGCTACAAGTTAGATTATCCAAATGGTGTGCCTATGAAATCACCTATGGAACAGTACACATTGTCTCATGAAGTCTTATAGCTTCTGCACAAAAAAAAAAAAACCACCACCACCAACAAAAAACCCAAACCCCAAAACTTCATTGATAAACAATGAAATCTTTTAAAATCTATCTATCTATCTATCTATCTATCTATCTATCTATCTATCTATCTATCTATTCCCTTTATTTCCCCATTCATTAAAATGAATTTATCTCTTTTGCCTTCCTGAAGGCAGTTTACAGTTGAGATAATCAGGGAAGAGAGAAAAGATGAGTAAGCAAATGAAAGCCAGTGACCAGTTCACAAACCATGTGTGCACAATCCTATGGATTTGCCAGTACATTTGCTTTCATGCCACAAATATGTCTCAGAATTTTCTAGCAACCACAGCAAAGAGAGGAAGGCACTTGGCTTTATAGTGTATGTGTGTGTGTGTGTGTGTGTGTGTGTGTGTGTGTGTGTGTGTACGTGTACACATACATAAATTCACGCTTTCTGACTGGGATCAGTGTGGTTTTTTTCTGATAGTGAGAACTGGGAAAATTTCTTTTAAACTTGTATAGCTCATGTAACCACTAACCTTTAGGATACCTTTAAGGTTACCCCAAAGGTCTGTCCTGTTTTTCTGTATTTTTCATGTCATCTTAATGAATAAATAGTTTAGAGACAGTGGTACTTTAGCCTCAGGAATGGGTGATTCATTTTAAAGCCATAGGAACCCCAAACAAATAGAACATAGTATTTTTTTTTTAATTCATGGAATGCTAAAAACAGAATGACCCAATCATAATTTAGCAGCCTCAAGAAAATTCATTTTCCTTTGATGTAACGATCCAAAACAAGCATTCTGGGTCATTAGGGGAAATCTGTTCCACATCCCAGAATCCAAATTTTCCATCACATTGCTTTACCATCCCTCAGAGCATATCATCATCTTCATAGCTGAGACACAGTCATTGTGGGAGCTCCCCACTATGAAGCTCCCCACTATCACAGAGGAGAACACTGAAAGGGGAGAGTATTGAGAAGGCATGCCAGTCTCAAGGATTAATCCAGAGGTGGTACATTTCAATCCTGTTTGTGGTCTGTTGGTGACATCAGTCATGTAGCCACCCCATGATACAGGAGGGTCTGGGAAATAGACTAGCCAAGTTCTCAGAGAACAAAGAATCTCAGACTTTGACAGAAAACTACCAATATTTTAGAGGAAATATTTTCAGAAGTTTGTCCATCAATTGAATACCTAGTAGCAGTATATATCCCATGTTGTTTTAACTAACAGAAATGTAGAGAAACTATGTCATTTCTTGAGTTCCCATTTCCACATCAGCTCTTCATTCTTTCTTTATAACCATTTAATGTTATTTCCCAGCCTTTTTTTTTTTTTTTTGCTTCATATTCCATAATCAGGTTGGTTTGTCTTCCTTTCTTAACCTCATAACCGGTTCATCAAAAATCTCTGAATTATCTGCCCTGTAAATTATTTACCCCTGTACAATTTCTCAAATCCATTTAATGTGCCCATTTCCACTACCACTGACTTAGAGTAGGTACCTCCTCTTGTCTGTATTATTGCCTTGTAAGTAGACTTCCTAGCTTCAATCTCCTCCCCATTCATCCTATTCTGTATATAGCTATATATTCCTTCATTATTGATAGTAAATCTGTTACGTTCAGGAAATGGTGCTGGGGGAACAAAGATGAAAGAAAAGAAACCTGTTGACAAGAAACTTGTCATTTTAGAAGAAGATAAAGCTTGTACTCATACACTATGATGTGAAAAGTTGGCAATGTACCTGGACATGTGCAGATCACAAGGTTCAGGGTGGACCACTCACCAGAGGAAGTCTGTGATCTCAAAGTCTTATTTTTTGAACCTCCTTGGAAATATAAGGAAAGAAACTTGGAAACTAGACCTGCTAATCTTTAGGACAAAATAATAAGTGGAAAATTTGGTTACATTAGCTTTATTTTTTTTTTAAGATTTGTTTATTTATTTATGCATTCAAGAGCTGTGGTGTAGGCCAGAGGTGTGTGGGGCGGGGTTGAGAGGATTCACCAGAAACAGAGCGGGGAGCAGAACAGGCAGATTGACTGAAGTACACTGCTGAGGGGAGCAGCAGGTGAGACAGGAGAGGTCTGCTACGCCATGTGGGTCAGCTCCCTGGTCAGGGACTGAACTTGTGCTGAAATGGTTGTGGATAGCGTCATAATGCTGAGACTTAACCCCTTGCGCCACCAGGGAGGCCTCTACATTAGCTTTTTTTAGAGTAATGCTCCAAGAAGTGCCCCTGTGCCAGGGCACAGAGAGGGAATGACCCATTTCTAGACTGAAGACTGTGATTGGTATTACACTGGCTGAGCCGCTAAGGAGTAAGCCTGTCTTTCTCAAGGAGGAAAAAGTTAAGTTTTGGACAAGAAATGGATAGTTTATAAATTCTAAAGTTAGAACATCTAAAATTTTCTGAAATGATTTTTATAGCCATGGAGGAAAATCTCCTGAAGACCAGCAGCAGAAAAGCCAGGCAAAGAAAGCATGGCAGGTACAGCATGAAGTATGTGCAGGAAAGGAAGCCCACAGATGTTTTCTGTCTTGTCTTTATACCTTTTTAGGGGAGAAGTAGGATTAATTTCTAGGCTAGTGGGTAGGGTTAATGGTGAATTAAGAATATGTATACATTTCATTATTACTTTTGAATTCTTTGGTTTTCCTGGGGCCGTTGGGGGATAATGATTCAACAATTCTAGTTCCATTGGACCCCAGAGTCTGGAGGCATGAATCCTGCTGGAAGATAAGCTTTATCTTTATCTAAAAAAATATCCAGAGTTACTTACAAGTTTTGTTTACTACATTGTATTGCTAAATTACGAGCATCTTAGGAAGTGGCCACAATATCATATAACATACTTTCAATCCCTAATAGTGAAATAGTCTAACCCAACTGTTTTAAACCAGAAAGGAATTTATTAATTCATGTGTCAATACTAAGAAGTCCTGAGGTTGGGCTGCCGTAGCATTGGTTAATTTAGTGTCACCAAGGACCCTATTTCTTTTGAATTTTCCTCAGTGTCTTCCACAGCATGTCAGATTCCTTCATAGTTTAGTGATATGTGGTGGGAGGAACAGATTCCAGGTGGAATAGCATGAACAAAGGCATGGAGTCAGGAGGGCACAGAAAAATATAGGAAATAAGACATTTGATTTATTTAACTGAAATATAGGAAAAATGGTAGTTCATGTTAAAGAGGATATATTTGGAACAGTAATGATAGGATCCTGAATGTGATTCTTTTTTTTAAGATTTATTTACTTTTGCATACAAGCTGAGGTGCAGGCCAGAAGTGCAGGAGGTGAGAGGACTCACCAGAGACAGAGTGGGGAGCAGAACAGGCAGATCGACCGAAATACACTGCTGAGGGAAGCAGTAGGCGAGGCAAGAGCGGTCTGCTGCACCATGTGGGAATCTCTCCAGCCGGGCAGCCTCTGCCACTGACAATTCCACAGCACAGCACTTAATCCATTACACCACCAGGGAGGCCCCATACTGGATTCTAAAGACCATTCAGAACCATGGTAGGGTAGTGGTAAGAGGTGCTATAGAAAGACAAATCCAGTCAGTGAGGTGGGCTGGAAGACAGAGAACCTGGAGGTGGTCTAAATCTGGATGAAGTAAGGCTAAAGCAATAGCTCAAAACAAATAGAATTGATGGTCTGAAATAGGGTAGAGGACAGAAGAAAGTCAAGAAATGTGTAGGTACCAGAACCAGGGCAGAGATAGAATTGACAGGACTTGTCCACTGGTTATGTAGGGAGGGAGAGGTGAGGTGTCAAAATAAATGAGTTGTTACTAATGTGAATAGGAAATACAGAAAGGGGTATGGGAAGCAACATCTGTTGATTATATCCTGTGTACCAGATGCAGGCATTTTACAACAGTTTAGCAGTTCACTTCCTTGACTCATCAGTGAGGGAGGTTTCATTATCCCGTTCTACAAATAGGGAAACTGAAGCTAGGTAAGAGGTTTAAGAAAGGTTCATGTGTCTGAGTAATTAGCCAGTGGAATAGCCAGAACTAAAACTGGGTCTAACTAGTTTCAAAGTTCATTCTTTATTCCATTTAAAGCAAGGAAACTTGTTTGCTTTCTTTATATTTTACTCTTCTCAAAAGTCCTCAGTGGCTCTATATTGCTTAGAGAGTGAAGTCTAACAACTGTTACATGACCTGTGAGCACACCCAGACTCTGACTGCAACTTATTTTTCTAGCCTTATCTTTTATTGCAGTGATTTGGTGTCCTATTGCCTCCACCCAATGATGATGATTATTTGGAATTCCCTAAGCATATCAATTTTTTTTATCTCTCTGTTTCAAGTTACATGGTTTCTTTTCTTAGAATGCATTTCCTCAACTCTTCTTCCTGTGGAAATTATACCTATTCACTTCCTCTTACATCAATCTGTTTTTGATTATTTATTTTTACTCACTCTGAACTATCAAGTACTTTATTTTTGGTTACCTTAGTAACACATTTACACTATCATTCTGACAGAGCTATAAGATCCTTAAGGGCAGAAATTGGTTTTATCAGAATTTATATTCCATGTTGAATGTCTATGAAAACCATATGCTTATAGGAAGTGAGGGACAGAGAGTGGAAGGAAAGAAAGAAGAGAAACAAAAGAGAAAATACAGAGAAATAAAAAGAAAGTAACTTCAAGTTTCCTTTCAATTTATTTACAAAGTTTACTCTTATTAAAGGATTTCTTATTAAAGAATGATAAATGGGCTCTGAGAAAATACTACTATTGTATTCTAGAATATTATTCAGGAATATTTTATTCTAGAGAATACAAAGCTAAACATTAGTTTAATTATTTTCTTAAGAGTCATAAAAAAAGCTTTCAATAGAAATTTAAGATGAACTTTTTTCCATGGTCATGGAAATTTTAACAATAGAAAATGGATTTATATTAGAATATATTCCAGTTTCACTTAAGGAAAATCTTCGCAAGAGTTCAGAACTGAAAAGACCTTCAGTCATCTTGTAGAACTACATAGCCATAAGGATTAAAACCACAACCTGGAACAAAACACAGATATCCGAAATATCACTAGAGATATTTGAAGGACTTGAGTTTCTTCCCCCCGCCCCCACTCCCACTCTGTGTGAGTCATCTTATGTCATGTTTAACCTATTTTGTTTATGTGTCTTTTTCCCTCACTAGGGGCAGGGCAAGATCTTACACATCTGTTTTTTTCAGAGCTCAAGTACAATGCTTGACACCAGGTAAGTATTCACCAGTGCTGGCTGAATGAGATTATAAGTCCAGCGCATGGCCATGGCACAAACTAAGGAGATCCTCAGTGCTGGGCTGTGTTGACAGGGACTTAAGCAGGCTGGAAAACTTGGTAAAATGTAGCTTTTGTTTAGCCAATGATTCAATTTTTACATATAATGTACTATTAAATTTTGTTTTAGCACAGTACTTGCCTCTAAAGAAGAAATAGGTGTATACAGTGTAAGTCCTGCCTTCACGGAGCTTGCTCTCCCTAGTAAAACCCAGTTTGGGTAGAAAGGACCAAATGATAAGAAACAACAGTTGTTCCATACAATACCATAGTTACATCTTGGTCTAAATTAGACTAAAGTAGATTAAATCTGCTGGGAGTGGGGCGTCTTTATAATAAAGTATGCATGAAACAGAAATAGAGATGGCTGTCTTCTGGACAACGACACATTGGCACTGCAGTGTCTTCTTGTAATCATCCATCTGAAATCACATGGAATTGTTATGTGCCCATGTTGACTGTTGCGCTCTGGTGTGAATGAGTCTTACCTTCACAGAAGATTGCCTTCTAGCAATTTACATTTAAGCTTTAATTAATGAAAAGCTTTGCCTTCTATTAAAAGAGCTTCATGAACTAGCAAAATGGTATAGACATTTACATAAATGCATATCTATTTCTGGCTGGCTGTCTATTTATCTATCATCTATCTATATTTGGCTTGGCGGATAGTGGGACCATTGGGATTCCATCATGGTCTCTCCTGCAGAAGGACTCTCTCCTCTCTCGAAGGGGGCTCAGCTCCTCCTGCTGAAGGCCTGATGAATGCTGCTTGTTGAGGATGAAAAGGCTCTGTGTGCTCATCATCAGCTCTCTCAGTGGTTTGAGCTCAGTGTTTTTGATCCTAGATATACCAGCCTGCTGGAGCTTTCCTGCCTCTTTTGCTTTTTCCTTTTCTTCCCTTTCTAGTCTAAGTGCATAACAGATATAATTCATAACTCTCCTAATCCTAATCAAATGATTCCCTCCTTTTCTCTGCCCTAAAATGCATATTTTATGTTTCCCAGAATTCTTTCAATTCAGTGCATTTTTTTTTTTTTGTACAGAAAAGCACCAGTTTGGCATTTTGGAATGCATATTTATGTCTCCAGCATTAATTTCTACCTTGGAAATTTATTAAGTCACATGCAAATAGTGACTTAAGAGACATGCCCCAGCCCCAAAATGTTGAGAATCTGAGAACTGTTTTTCAGCAGAGTGTGTTATTGGTTACAAATTCCCTGCATTAATGGAGGAATTAATATATAGTGATAACTAATTATGTGGTGCCCACATTCAGTGTTTCTGGATGCAGGGAAGGAGAGCTCAGTGAGGGTTAGCTTTATACCTGGAGGCTTCCTGGATAGGTAATCCTTATGCAAAGACCATGAAGGATGGATAGGATTGAGTTCTTGCTGAATCATAATTAGTATAACATCATAGGTGTAATTGTTGTTACCAGTATTTTCTAAAACGTTGCTTTTGCTGTGAGAATAGGCCTCAGAGCAAAAATTGGTACTGTAAGATTCAGTGAGGTTTTATCGCTTGGTATGTGGGTAGATTGTCTTCCTATCTGAGGATTCAATTCAATCAGGCATGAATTCAGAGTGCACTTGAATTACGTCTTAAGTAGATATAATGAATATACCAATTACATTCTTTTTGTAAACTACATTAATACAGATTTAGTATTCCTTTATTAAAGTGCTTTTTTTTGGTGAAGAAAGTTCAGTCAACTGCAGCTTTCTTTTTCAGAACACTCTGGCATAAAGCAGCTACATCATAAGGGAAAAAAGATGGGAAGGAACACACTAGCCATGGTTTGGGAGAGAAATCAAGTGAGTGAAACTAAGGGCATGTGAAGAACAGTCAATATCCAGCAACAGCGGCAAAACAGTTTCAATTTTCTGGATTATTAATTCAAATTCACACGCACATGCCAGTTAAAATTAAAGGCCTCTTTTTACTGCGCTAGTTTAAATTAAAGATTATATTCTGCTCCACAAGTCTGAATTAAATAGCTTATTTTGCACACCAAGCTTTCATTTTAAAGCTAATAAAGAAAAGACATAGCATGTACGTGCAAGCTTGAGACAGGAAGGGTCTAAATTACTACACCTGTTTCACTTGGGAGCTACTTTATTAGTGTTACAAAACTTGGCTTTCAATTTGGCACTCAGAAGCACATTTAGAACAAGCATTTCTTTGTTTTGACAGAGAAGCCGTGGTAAATGAATGACGTTTAAGCTAGGTGTGAAATGTGAAGGTACAAAATTAACTGGTAAGGTAATTACTGTTCTAATTCTGCATAAACAAGCGTTTTGAAAATCATTAATAGTTCAGGGAAATAATGTTAGTGATTAAATAAGGTGGCTTGCATCACTGAGCACAACTAAGCTCCTTTAATTACATTTGAAAGCAAGGGAAAGCAGCTAATTAAAATTAGCACCAGGTTCCTGAATGACCAGCACTGCATTGTTGCTCTAACCTGTATAATTGTGTGTTTATTAATATGTCTTCATTTTCCCTCTTGAGCATTTAACAAAATTATTTAAAATAACTAATAACCTTTAAGGAGTAAATGTGACTGAACCCAGTTATCAAAATGAATACTACAGGCCTTGCTCAGGTCTGCCATCAGTTCCCTTTGCCAATGCCCATTAACACTGGTGGGGGTCCCAAGCTTGAACCCCAATAGAGCGGTGTTGTCTGCTAGTGCCAGTGGAGGGTTAGCATCCATGGAAATGCATGGATATAGCTTCCTTGGTGGGGTTCTGAGTTGGTCCTCTCTTTCCTTTGAGTGAAAAAGAAATGTAATTTGGGTTTTAATGTTTCACTTGTTGATTGTTTTCAGAGTCATTCAATTGTTCATGCAAAGTATTTGTTCATTTGTTCACGCCATTGCTTCAGGAAAATTTCTCAAGATTTTAGTATGGCTTATGGGGGCATAGAATTGAAAGAATTCATGGTCACAGTCAGGGCCAGCTTCACAATTGCATGCCCAGTGCAAAATGTAAAGGTAGGATATCTTGTGCAAAAACGATGAAGGATTTCATCATCATGAAATCCTAGGATACCAGCCAAGCAGGGGCCCATCTGAGTGTGGGCTGTGTAACATTGCACAGGTTTTGCACCCAGAAAGTTCAAGCTCATTAAGTTGTAAGGATAATACACATGAAAACAGTAGCCAAAAAATGTGATTTCTGCACATATGGTGGGATTTTAGATAGAAAATCAGTGTACCTCTGCCTCTACTTCCTGGAATCAAAAACCAGTCCTTTAAACAAAAGCGTCCTAACAAAGTAACCCTGTTTTATTTATCTAGTGATATCTAACTAAAATGATTTTTAAAATGTGTTAAAAATATCTTGACTGTTGAGTAAATGGAGTAAAATTTATTATATATTATGTTAGCAAACTTTGAGTATTTGTTATATGCCTGACACTCTTCAAAGTATACTACAGTGTTTCCATTTATTGTTTCAGTAACTTCATAAGATAAATACAATTATTATATTTTGCAAATACCAGATTTGGGGAAGAGAATTTCTGTAATTTGCCCAAAAAATTAAGTGACACAACTGGGTGAACTCAGATGTCTAACTCCAGAACCTGTTTTCTGAAGCATGGTGCTACAAGGTGATGGGGGTAAGGGTGTCTGACCTGCTGAGCTCCCCTTCTTCTGCATTCAATTTGTGTTCACAGACAGATTTGGATCATTTGAGAATCTGAAATGGTTGCTGCTTGTTCAAACAATTTTTGGACACATGAAATGCAGTGAAAATGCTTATTATTTTTCAATTTAGGGAAAATAATTGCTGCTCTAGTGTTTGAGTGGGAATTTATGTATCAGTAGAAATTTTAAGTTAGTGTCATTACTGTAAGCTCCCCAGTGAAGTGACTTTGTGGACATGGTAGTTACTATCTGGTTTAACAACTCTGTGAAAGACCCATGTTCCTCAGGTTCCTTCTTGTGCTAATGAATGTTTAACCTCAGGCCATCCTACTTCTGAGAAAAAGACTGCAGAAAATTTGAAAGGTTCGTTTGTGTGTTTTAGTTGAGAACTCTGAGTTTGCATAACATTTACAATAAAGACATGATGTGATGTGTAAAGATGAGTCCTCATTGAGGAGGAATGGCTGTAGGAGTTGATACACTCTAAGACCACAAAGGAAGCTTGGACTGGAATAATAAACATTTCCATAAAATTGTTCTAAACAAGACAAAAAAAAAAAAGCCTTTCCTTGGTCTCCCTCTTTTCTCCTTTTCTGTCTAAAGGAGATTGTTTCTGCATTTTCATTCCCATTTTTTTTCTTTTTAAATTCTTTCAGATGTGAATCAAATAATACAGTACTCCACAAATTCAATTTTGGACTCATTCCTTTTACAACCACCCATCCTTGGCTTCTTCATAGATCAATGAGACCACAGGTCAGATGTATTGAGTGAGTTGACTACACAGTTTTGATGCTTTTTGTCTGTGTGACCACATGTTTAGCATGATGATCTTTGCTTCAATAGGGTAAATCAAAGGAGTTGGGGATAACATAGGCTTTCCGATGGTTTTCTGAGTGGTGCTTTTCTCTATTGTAGCTGAATTTTATGCAGCACTGGTGATTAAGATCAACTTTTCTCTCATTTTGCAGTTGTATCACTTCATATTAGATTCTTTGGTGATTGGTGTGACAGAGCAAATCCTAGAACTTCATGCCAATGCTGGCTCTTAGTTCCTAAGTTATCCAAACCAACATCAGCATCATAATTAGAAGTCTTATTCTACTTGTTTCATTAAAGATTAAGCCATCAAAAGTCATAAAATACTAAGTGGGGGAGGAACCCTAAGTGTGGTATGTTTTACATTAAAGAAACATTTAAGACTGGAAATAACTAATTGCCCCAAAACACAAGGGGATCAAGAAGATGTGGTATATATACACAGTGAAATACTACTCAGTGATCAAAAAGATAAACTCATGCCATTTACAGCAACATGGATAGAGCTGGAAGGGATTATACCAAGCAAAAAAAGTCAGAGGGAAAAAAAAATATCGAATGGTTTCACATGTATGTGGAATGCAGGAGCACAGAACAAAGGGTCAGGGAAAAGACAAAACTTGCAAGCTCATCACAGATTGAGGCAAATGGTCGGGGGAGGAGATGGATTAAAAGAAGAGAGGAAAGAGCACAAGGGACAACGGTGTTGGTTGATGGGTGCTATGGTGGTGGGAGAACTCTGGGGATTACCTGAAGGGGGAACAATAGTGTAAGAAAATAAAATTTTAAAAAATTGAGGTGTTCATTGATAATCCTGCAAGTCATATGAACTCTGTTTTATATCTCATCCTGTTTTTCAAAATCTACTGCCCAGAGGCCATTCATACCCCCATGCTTTGTTTATTTTATTAATTTTGTTAGATTGGACTTCTTCAATATCTTATCTGAGCATTATTATACTTGCATGTCATTTCTACCAGCATTTTCCTAACCCATTGCATATTTCTATACAGTTCTGAAAATGTACTTTCAAAGCTATTCAGTATTTTTCTAACTGTTTAATCTGGTGTTTTTACTTTCTCTTCTTGCTCCATGGCCTTCCTGCATGACTTCATATTTTGAACATACTTCTTCTCCCAGGACTTCACAAACTTCACATTCCCTGGTTTGCCTCCTACCTCTCTGACTTACCCTTCTTGGACTTGATCATGGGTTGGACTGTATTTTCCAATAATTTGGTTACAAACCATACCCCAGAGTTTAGTTTCTGCATATCATCCTTTGCACTTTGCATTGGCTGTGTTAGCCATGTTAATATCATCCAATATGATGTTCAGAGGAATGGCTTTTACTTTGTATTACTACCATAGCCTGTAGCTGTTTGTGTGATTACTAAATTTTCAGTAGATTTTTTTAACTGCATGAGTGCAGCATTTGTGTTCAGTTTTAACATCAGTTTCCTCCCAGTGTTGGAATGGAGGAACTACTCAGTATTTACTTTTTGAATGAAGAAGTGTATAAATGATCAGCTTCTGTGTCTCTTAACTTGCTGCTTTTCTTGGGCCTTGCTGCTAGGTCTTCAGCCACTCATGGGTGCCTATACTTTAAAGTTCATTGTCATCTGAAGTTTAACATGTCCAAAGCCAAACTGTCATCATTCCTCAACTGTATTTATATCCAGTTTTCCTGTTGTCGGTGACATCATAATTTCCCCAGGTATATGGATTCTAAATGATGGAGTCACACTTGACCCTTTACTGTTGCCTTACATGTACTTCTATTTGCCTAGTATGTGTTATCTTCTTTAGTTCTATAATATACTTATGGGATATATTTTAGATATGGAGGGATAGATAGTATATCATATAATATATACCATTCCACTTTTGGAATTGAGAAAACTGAGGCATAAATTGACTTTCATCAAATTCACATGACTATTAAATAGTGGAGCTAGGATTTAAGTTACAAGTATGTATATCAGACTTCTGAACTTGGACCCAGAACCATTTTTATTTTTATTTATTACTTGGGAGTTTTTTATTTCCTTGCTATCATCCAATGCTTTTTTCTCATTCCTTTGAGCTCAACCTATTTTATATTTCTAAAAAAGTCTCTTGTAATTTTTTTTCTCTCTGCTTGCTTTTTACAACGGCCTTGCATACTACACTCTGCTCTCTAACTTTCTGTGTCACCCCACTGTTGTTAAAATAAGATCCATCTCCAACACTTTATTTTTGTCTTCTCCAATCTAATCTCCAGCTAAATATCAAGCTTCAAATACAGTCATAAATATATGCTATTTTTTGGCCAAATATACTTATGTGCCCCCCCCAACACCTACTCTGCTTTATCATATATAATTTACTTGCTCCTTTTTGAGTATTAATCTTATTCTAAGTCCAAGTCACAGCTTCACTATGAAAGTATTTTTCAACTGATCCAACTTATATTAAACTCACTTTCTTCTGAATTTCTAAAAGTATTTACCTGTAATACTTATTTGATATTTGTTTACTAGAACGTTTTGCATATCGTGCTTAACAAATCCCATTGCATGAATGGGTATATTATTTTATTTATAATTTTTCCCAATGTGTCTGTAACATTATTACAGTTAGGGATCAGATCTTATGCAAATGTGAACATTTTCTTCAATTATTACTCAGCCAGGAAACACTGAATACCTTGGTATTTTATAGTACTTCTCTTAACTTTATTTTACAGAAATAAGACTATAACTTTCCTTCTTCTAAGTAAACTTAACAAATAATTATTGAGCACTTCAGTTCCAGGACTGAATACAAAGATAAATAAGACACAATTTTATAAAAACCTAAATGTCTCTTGTGGAAATGAAGAAAGCAATTTGACTCTGTCACAAATAGCAGAAGTGCTCATGATTTGATAGTGTTCTGGGAAGACATAGAAGAAAGATACTATTTCTCCTGGGATCCTGGTAGTTAGAGGTCTTCACAAAGAAGGAAACTTTTGACTTGGACATTGAAAGAGGAGTAAGATTTCATCAGGTGAAAAATAGGAGGAAGAACATTCTAGATAAAGAAAACATCCTGAGCAGAGATTCAGGAGCATGATGGTGTGTGCGAGTTTAGGGGTTATCAGGTAACCCAGGATGATCAGAGCTTGAGGGAGAATGGAAAAAGATTGGAGAGAGAGACAGGAGATCATTATATAGGGTTTTGAATTTTATCTGGGAGACAGATGGATGTCATCAGAGGTTTAGGAAGTGTAAATGACATAATTAGAACTATGCTTTAGAAAGAAAATTCTTTCAGGAATGTGGTAATTTCATGTGTGGGAAACTCAGAGCAGAATCCCAACTTGGGGTCAATTTTAAGTTCAGGCAATAAATGTTGAGAACTTAAATTATGGATATAATGGTGGGATGAATTCCAAATACATTTCAGAGACAGACTACTTAGATTCCCAAGACGATGTATCAATTGTAGAATATTGTCAATTATTTTTCCTTAATCATAATGATGAATTTGCCAGGTTGTACTCATTCGCATCATCAACTTCCTTTATGTCTAAGAGCACCCAATTATTTCTAAGTCTAAAATAGAGGAGGGATGCATTATAAAGCTACTCAAAAGAGGGGCAGAAAGCCAATTTAATGGGTTAAAATACAGTTAGCGCCGAGATCTTTCTCTTTTTAGTTCTACATTTTAAACAATTCTACAATTGAACAAAAGAACCACTCAAATAAATTATAAGATACCTCCCTTTAGGGTCTCCCTGCATTTCAGAGAATTCTGTGTCTCAAATTTTGCAAGTAGTCATATTTCACCAAATAAAATTTCATTGATAATTCATGGTCCATCATGTGGACATAATTTTCATTTGTGTGGCAACTGTGGAAGGTTCAGATTCCGGTAACCAGGAGTGGGGGTTGGTGAGGAAGGAGTGGGAATAGTTGTCTGGGAACACAGTTTGATTTGGTGTTGTAGCCGTCCTGACACTTTCCACCTCTGGGTACTTATTTTATTTTAAATCTCAATGTCTCATTCCATTAGTGTTTTGATTTTTTTAAAAAGGTACAGACTCCTTAACCTATTCTACATTTCAATGATGTTCTTTTTCAGAACACAGAGCCAGCAAATTACTTAAAACAGCAAAGTGTCATGATTCAATAGTCATAACTTTTCTTCCTATTAATAATGGCTTCCCCCCTGAATCATATCCACACGTCAATCACATCAATAGACTAGAAAAATGATGTTTGGCAATGTTACAGAACACAGACATCTTGGAACCTGCTTATTTTCTGTATTTTAGACCTTTAATACTGAGCTAAAATCAATAATAAATCTAAAAAATAATCAATAAGGATATATTACATTCTGTTAAAATTTAGTGTAAATCTTTCAGTCTTTACAAATTTTGACCTTATGGTGATATAGACAGGTGAATTGTAAATTAGATGTTTTTAAAACACATATGTTTTTAATTAATGCATGATATAATACAACAATAAATACAACCAAAAATAAAATGCTAATTTATATTTTATATTTAGATATAATCAACTCAGGTTAAAACAGACACTTGATGTTTCCCACATTGATTCAGCATTTATATCTCAGATGCAAAAGGATCCAATGAATAATAATTTACATATATATACATTTTAAACAGTAAAAATAGATGGAATCATATATAAGTTTGCATGGCAAGATAGTGGAATACTAGAAAGCAGTTCAATTGTGAGATATAAAAACTTAGGAAATTGATAAGCAATTTAAGAAAGATATAAATTATAGCTCCAATTAAATTATGCAGTATTTGAGAGTCTCTATTAGTATATTCCATGTGTACTGTGTTCTTTTATCAGTAACCTTCATATTTTTCAAAATTCATCATATTTCACCAATGGGATACTAGAAAGCAGTTCAATTGTGAGATATAAAAATTAGGAAATTGATACGCAATTTAAGAAAGATACAAATTATAGCTCCAATTAAATTATTCAGTATTTAAGAGTCTCTCTTAGTATATTCCATGTGTACTGTATTCCTTTATCAGTAAACCTTCAGATTTTTCAAAATTCATCGTCACTTAAAATATCCATTTGGAATTGAAAGATTCTTATCTCTGTAACTGTTAGCATAGGTCTGGAAGGTGGTTGATTGACCTGGCAGAGGTAACCAGTGAGGTAGCCTGTGCTATAGTAGGAGGACCACCTGAAGTTGCTTATGGACAACAAATTACCCTCTTTCTGTTGGTGTCCTGACTTCCGGTGTGAACTCTTCTGATTGATAAACTAGAGCAGCATAGGTGGATGGATGGACTGAAGGTTAGCATGGATAGATGATTATGCAAATAGATTTTGGCATTGCCCTGTGCAACCTTGGGCAAGTAATTTAACCTTTCTTTGTCTTGATTTTCTCATCTGTAAAAAAGAGATCAAACCAATGATATCAAAATATGTGGTCTATGTAAAGACAAAAATCACATAGTACCAGCACAAAGTACTCTCAATAAATGTTAGTTATTGTCATCATTATGAGCCTTAAATCTTTCTCTTACTGATATCATCTTGGGTTTCTTCCTGATTTTGAAAACTTAGAACTGGGTTTGCTTTTTGATGACTGACTCTGTCTCGTCTCTTTTTTTGCCTTTTAAATTCTGATTTGGAACGGCTGCATTGTTCTGTTACCCTCTTTGCTTTGCCATTGGCCACTGATCCAAGCTTTGGATTAATTCAACCTCATGGTGGCTCAGAACTGAACCACATTTACCCATTTTTTTGAACCCATTTATTTTACTGTTTTCCAGTTGTACTGATACTGGAAAAATGAGGCTTTTTTAAATTAACAAAAGGCAGTGCCCCAATTGCTTATCAGATACTATATTGGTTCTACACCCGCACTCACATTTGCAGGACTACTCAGGTTTAGGGAACAACAACATTGGGATCTATTTAACAAACAAGGAAAAACAAAAAATTACTAAAATCAACATAGGGGAAACAAAAATTACTAAAGTTAACATATGGCCGTTTACCTTACTTGAAACAATGTCCAGTCTTTAAGTCCCAGAAAAATAATAAAGGTGGCATCTTCCCGCCACTGCTGGTGTAAAGCTCTTCTTCCAGACAATAGTCCACGATTCCAAAATGGCGTCTTCTTTCTTCTGTTGATGGAGTCTTCCCGCCTATGTGGGCCACAATTTCATGATGGTGTCTTCTTTCCAATGCGCACCAATCAGACTGTAGGCCAGGTTCCAACTCATGAGGACGACACAGGATGCAACTGGAAATGCTCCCAAAACTGCCATTATGCCATTACATAGCATCAGGCCAACAAAACTGCAAACAGTAACTACAGCGGCCAGACAACCCATCAGACTGCGCTCACGCATTTTGGAAGGCATCCGCTTTGGGCTTCTGCCTTCTTCCCTCGGCTGCAACAAAAACAAAACTGGGAGCAGTTTCCGTCACTCGGCTACTTGCAAAGCCTCCAAAGTTCCTGGCCCTAAATTTTCATTCCCACATTGTGGCAGGCTACCAACTCCTGCTTCTCTCTCCTACCTCATGACGACGGCTCCTTTTAGTTCTACGTAATGGTATCTCTCCTCCTCTTCCTCAGTCCCCCTTATTATCTCTTTTCAAAAACCCCGCCCCAACTGCAAACCTCGCTCTTTACCACACGGTTTACCTGGGCTTACCTGGGGTTTCAGATTACCTGGCTGCAATTTACCTTTAACAACAAACCCCTCTAGGGGTGCTAGCTTACCGGACTTTGGACTCAGCCCGGTCACAGTACCAGCTTCAAATATGGTATTTATCTTGGATTCCTTACCTTCTCTCTATTCCCACATCAATTCATCTTCAAGTTCAGATAATTCTTTATTGCACATTTACACCTGTCACTTTCTTTCTGATTCCTTTGGTACCATTCTATTCCAGATCCACACTATTCCTCAGGTGCATCCTTCTTTCTTCCTATGCCTCCTGGGCACAAATGCTGTATTAATCCTTCCAAAATGCTGCTTTGCATTTATCACTCTTTCTCAGTCCCCCTACCCTTTCAAAAACCATTACCTACTGAAGTATAGAGAGTCTTCACCTAACAATTGAGACCAGAAATACCTCATCAATTTCACTTGTCATCATTACCCTACATTCACTTTTTCATTAAGTATTTTATGCCACATTCTATAAAGGACATTGAAGATGCAATAATGAAATTAGACAAAGTTTCTGCCCTCAGGAAACATCACTAGTGAAGAGATTTTTACAAAATCTTTTTCTTGGTAACCATGTATGCCCCAATTCCTGTACTTACAGGATTCTTCCCTCCTCTTCATTGATGCTAGACTTTGCTTTCCCCCAGTCATCCTGAAAGTTTTTCATCTTTCTAGAAGCCTCTTTGAGAGAACTGATGATCCGAGAGTCAATTCACTACTTGCTTCAGGAACTGCTGCTGGTTATATTTAGTTTTGTGCTCATTGTCTTCCCCCAAACTAGATAAGAACAGCAAACATTTCCACTTGCAGTTTCTAACATAGTTCTGTAAATCTATCTATATATTTTGCAGAATCTCATGGGGAAAAAAGAAAAAAGAGCACTATAAGCAGCTTAATTTCTGAATGACTTCTGCTTGATGCTTTGGATTTACCTTTGGTAATTTGAAGTCCTGGGAAAGTGAGGGAAAGTTTCATTATGATACTTTGGCATTCAACTCAAGTTTTCTGTAACAGACAAACAAACAAACAAACAGAAAACAAAACAACAAACCAACAAAGTTTATTTCAACAACTGTAGATACCACATTATGGTCACTTCCTCAAGTCTAGTTCCCATCTCTCACCATGCAATTGATCCCTTTTACCTGCCTACTCATTCTCCATGACCCTTTTGGTAACCACTGTTTTGTCTTCATAATCTAAGAGCTTGTTTTTCTTTTGTTCTTTAACAATATTTTTGCCAAATGGTTCTTAATAACCATCCATTAAATATCAGTTGCGATTTACATCCATCATCACTGTCTCTTCCATGATTCACTTTTTATTCTGAACTGTTCTCTCGGCTTCAGCCACCCCACTGTCTCCTACTCTCAGTCAAAAGGATTGTCTTAACATGAAACTGTATCATGTCTACTGTGCCATTTCCTCTTTCAATATCTCCTATGACTATCCATTGCTCTTAGACTAACACCCAAACTCCTTATCCTGACCTGTTAGGTCTTTCAAAATTTGCTTCCTTTTGTAACATTATCTTTGTATTTGTTCATTCAACAAATATTTGTTAACACCAACTAGGCATCAGAAAATGTTCTAAGGGCCCTGTAGTTGAGGTGCCTGATTTCTAGAGGAATTAAAAGAATAGATAATTTGGAAAGGATTCAGAAGATTTTAGAAAGAGTTCCTGTAAAAATTATTCCAAGTACCTAGCATTGTCTTTGACAGGTAATGATTGTCAAAGTCATATTTGTTAAAAGAATGCATGCATAATAACAAATGCTTAAGTTTTTGGTAAAAGAAGGAGAGGAAACACCTGATTAAGTGAACAGAATGAACAAGCATTCAAGATTTCTGAAGAACTTTGTGCAATATAGAGGAAGAATCATATATAATGCTGAAGGAACCATCGAGCACCATGTTACAACCTTATAATGAAAGGAATATAAAAGATAATCTATATGTAGTAAGGAATTATTTCTGGGGTGAAGTCAACAGTAATCAAGGGAGTGATAGTGAAGACATGGCAGAGGGGTAGATATTATTAATATAATAATATTACTACTATTAGCAGGAAGAAAGCATGTTATTATAGTTTGCCTTTTAAAGGCACTAGAAAAAGATATAAAATTGATTGATGAGGGAAATCATATAAAAAGAAAAAACAGGCACCAAAAAACATTTTTTGAAAAAGCAGGCCATTAAGTTATTCTAAAATGGAGGTTATGAAGTGCCAAAATTTCAGATTTTAATTTTTGTAACTTGGATATTATTAGCTCAAATCAGCTGACTTACCTGGGTAAACTGCAGGCATAATGAAAAAATATCCAAGACTAAATAATGATTTTGATTAGCTGAGAAGAAAGTTAAGAGTAGGTATCTAAATACGCTTATATGGGAAAAAAAAAACAAACTCTTAATAACAAAATAGGAAGAACATATTTTTGTAAACTACATTGTAGAACTATTCATTATATGTTGAAACTGAGTATAAAATGGAGCCACTAGAAATTTCTGTCTGAGAGGATTCATTTACTGAAGTACTGATGTCAATTCAGAAGCCATCTCACCACTAAGAGTGTCTCTCAGCCTGGGTCCTCAGGGGAAGCAGGAGATCAAGGCTCTGTCATGTTGTCTACAAATCATTTACACTCCCAGCTGGTTGTAGTCCAGGATCATCTGCATAGCACACAGACAGCGCAGTAATAGCCTTTATCTGCTAGCACCAAGTAAAACTGGGTGTTTCTAAACCAGCAAGTAACCCTGAGATGTTGTACATAGATGTGAAAAATAGATGCTTTCTTGCTGTGATGTTCTTAATTTGGTTTACATATATTTTATAAAGCTGTTAGTGGACATGGCCACAAAAACAGATTTTTTTCACATCTCTGGAGTACTTTATTTTTAAAAAATGTAGGCACATAGTGTATATTATTTGGAGCTGTCATATGGCAGGATTCAAGATATTTAAGTTTTTTAACCCCCTTCATATTTGCGAAGAAAGTGCACAAAGAAAGCACTCAGCTGGCATAAGGAAGGATACAGAGAAGATCAGGTACCTTTTTAATGTGTCTCTTTTCCCACTAAAGCCCTGATGTTAGAGGACATTGACTAGTGACAAACAGTGCAATTTTCTTTGTATGTGAACTAGAGCATTTCGGCTAAAAGCTTAAAGGAACTTACAGGTAAGGTGTCTTGGCAAGAGTTTCTTCCCTGAAAGAATACAACTTAATAAATGTGCAATGGTTCTGTCTGGACCCCCTACCTGTCTTGAAATACAAAATCACAGTCTGTCTGCTGCCTTAAACTCATGCCTGGCGCATGCATGAGCTGTCCCCCTCTGAGGTTTACTGGAGTGTATTTCATTAGAACCTCTTCGTGGCATCGTGAACCTGATTGTAATGAATGGGTTGAACTCTGAAAGCACTGGGCACTGACCTCCCATCTGCTGATATCCTAAATCAGGCCATTAGAGGATTCCACAAGAAAGAGCATGCTGTTTATAGGTTAATTTATCTCTCATTTGGTTCAACTAGATGTGTGCTTATAAAGGTCCTCTAATTGAATCTTATAGATGCCACAGAGATCTTTCCATTTTAAGGAAGTCTTTGGGAATAAATACAGTCAGTTCTCAATTATCTATGGTAATAGAGACCTGGTCAGTATGGATGAGCACAATGCAGAGGCGGTTCTCTGCCTCATTTATGTGATTAATTTTAAACCTCTATGGCCATCAAATATTGAACCAGAACTGCTACAATGGCTGATCTTGGTCACTTTCCCATTTATTTTGACTGATAGCCCTCCCATAAAAATGCTATAAACAAACAAAGGCGGGCCAGAGCCTGACGACCATGTGTTTCTCTATAAGACATGAAAGAGTATAGATACTGATGGAGACAGATATAGTAACACACCTGACTAACTGCCTTTAGAAAAGTCAGGCTTTCCTAGGCGCTTACAGCATATGCACACTATAGTGACCTGAGCCCCAATAATGACAATGACCTTAGTCATCGAGCACTCACTTTGTGTCAGAACCGGACTAGACCTTCACATTCATTTGTTTAGTCTTCACAAGAAACCAGTAAGATCAGGGCAAAAATACTCCATTTTTTAAACGAGGAAATGAAGATAAACAGAAATGAAACACTCACCTTGCATGCAGTGTTAGCGAGACCCTGGTGTGGTTATTGCAAATCAGGAATGTCCAAACACTGAACTCTTTTCTGATTCCAAAATCGACATTCCCACCTATGCATGTGAGGTGGTCCAGAATCATTCACCATGATGCCCATGGCACGGGCTTGCTTGCCTGCCTCTGGCACTTACCCCTTTTTCTCTCCCCCTCTTGATTCATCATCTTTTAAAGGTTGGCTAACCCTCACCTACAAGCTCCCAATACTAAGATATCATGAACTGGTGTTGGTACATAAAATACTTCTTTTTACTAAAAAAAAAAAAAAAAAAAAAAAATCATCTGTAGTGCCTGAAAAATCATTTCTGCTTTATTTTGATGCTTTCTGAATTCTCTCTGTGCCCCTTTTGCTACAAATACTTCCCTTTTCCTAATATAGTTTTTTAAAATGTGTCAACTACATGGAACACTTGTGTCGATATTTTACTAAATTATTGTTATGGATAAAGAACATCATAATTGCCTGCAGTGCCCCTGTATACTTTATAGTAGTCAATTTCTAAATATTTGAAGGTTTGTGCTTCTAGTACTTAGTTAATTCATTTATCACCTACCTTTGAGGGATAATTGTGGGTGCATAATTTTAGTAACATCATTATGCCTGTTGATATAATCCAGAGCCGCCACGGTGGTGCAGTCCCTGATTATATGTTCAATTAACTGCCACATGTTGTCGGTACCGCTCATCCCCCAGGTTTTCTTGGGTTGGATACTTGTAATAATTTATAACAAAAATAGTTCTGTCAAGAATTGTCACAGTAACCCTGTGACCTCACAAACTCAAACATGTGAGTGACACGAAACTTTGTTTTCCAGTTTTCTCTTTTGGTAAAAGAAGCGCTGCCCTGGGGGTCAGACTGCTGATTTCTTGTCTGGCACCCAGGTGAGTTTGGGCAACTTTTGCCAGGAACAATTTCATTTGGGTAAGAATGAATGTGAAAGTGTTTTGTCTGTCTAGCCTCAGAAGATTATTATACGGTTCAATTGGAATAAAATATTTGAATATACTCTTAAAACACTAAAGTAAGGACGAAATATGATTAACTCTTAGTCTTAATACACATTTTCCTGATGTTAAAGTCATACACACTAAGAAACACTTTTACTCTCTAGCTTATGTTTGGACAGTTGAATAATTTTCATCCATATTTTCATGCAGGAAAAGGCTGTTATGTTTCCATTTTTTTCTCTACATAAATTGTCTAAAGGAAAGGGATAAAATGTTAGGCCTCTTTGTTTCCACTCTGAAACCTAGACCAGGGGAAGTGTTTTAACTTAAAATTCTCTGACCCCATTGCTTGGAGATTGTTTGGTTTGAGGAATAACATTGTTGCCATTTATTATACCCTGTTTTTGATTTTTACTAGGTTCATGAAATTAGAGTCTTCTGGTATGTATAGTGCTTTGTCATGGAGGCAACAGTGTGACAATAGTGACTTGTAGTCTACCCAGGGGTGTTTTAGCAGAGCAAATTATACTTTTCACCCAAGAGCACAAACACCTCCATTTTGATAACATCACCCAAACCCAGAATTGCTTCACCCACTTTTTCCTTTTTATTGATATAGTCTCTTGGTTTAGATCTTTTCTTAGTGGTGTGGGGAATAAAAATATTACTGCCAAATATGAAAGTAATATCATATAATATAGTCATATCATATAATCCAAAGGGAAATGGAATACAAAGCTACAGGGAGTTAGTTGGTTTATAAGGTGCCTTGTGGGAATTTTAAAAAGACATCCTTTGTAGGTGAACAAATCAGGAGAAGATGCCACCTCGGCGAGGTCACAACCCCATGCCAGGCCACTGAATTTAGCAAGTAGAGTGGAACTTGCTTCAGCAGCCACTTAATTGCCCTTGACAGTGCCTTTGTGCAGTGTGTGAGGGGCACAGTGACACACAGCATGCCTGATACAAGGGTGCAGTGGCTCATTTGTTACTTAGTGGGGAGTTGGGTATAAAATGGCCTCTGCTACGTGGACCATTAAAGTAACTGCCCAATATCCTGGCTTTTGGAGTAGAAGGGAAGGAAAAAAGAGGTGTTGAAGAATCAGGTATCCCAGAGAGGGGATACACCTTCTAATGGGAAAACAAAATTCCCAAGCTCCCAAACCCCAGCATCAGATCAGAGGCTATGAAGTGGCTATTGCCAACACCATGGTTTTTCTTCTCCATGGGATCTTCTCCCTCAGTGGATTCTTTATTGCTCTTTTATGACTTTTTTTTTCCTTAAACCTTCTCCCTCCCTCTCTCCCCCCCACCCCAATCTGGCATTTTCATCTTAATCAGGTTTTATCTGTACAGGACTATGTATAAGAAAAGGAGGAGGCCAAGCAGGCCTTATCCCGGGTCCCATCAATCTCTAGGGCATGACTCTGAGTATAAGAAGCCAAGAGCCTCTGGAAATAGAACGATCGGCATTAATCTATTCCATAAATATTTATCGTATATCTACAATGTGCCAGGTCCAGGCAACACAACAGTGATCGATTGTTCAAGCTCTCTTCTCTGACCGACCTGTCCATTTCCTCCTTCTTATGCTTTAGGTCTCAGTAGAAATGCCCCTTTTTACCCTTCCACCCCAAACTTCTGTGGTCTTCTATACTGTGAATTTCATGACTTTCTCCACTTTGGCGATTACCAATGCAGACATTCTTCCCTACAGCACTCCAAGTTACATGAGGCTGGGGACCTCTGTTGCTGTGGCTCTGGGGCCCAGCTGGGTGCCTGGCACATAGTAGGCCCTTAATAAGTATTGACTGATAAATGAATGGATGTATATCAAACATGAGGTCCAATTAATTCTCCTTTTGATAAGCCTTGCAAAAACACTTAGGCATTTGAGTAGGAGGTATTTATATCCACCCTTCACATCTCTAGCTTTTAAATAATCACTAATTTTACCTAAAAGTTCTTTTTAAATAAGGTTATTTTAAATCAGAACATCAGAAGAAAAATCTTTTCATCAGTTTTAATAATAACACAACCCTCTTGTATGACTAAAAGTGAATCTCAGAATTTAGTTCATTGAGGTGATGCATTTGAGTTATTGTGGCCTCCTGCTGCAATATGGCAATAGTGATAAATCACAATGTGTCGGGATATTTTAATTGTAAGATGGCCATTTCTTTGACTTTTGATTGATCATGGTCACTTGTAATCATGACTGAAAACTTTCATTAACCTTTTATATTCAATTTCTTGTTTTGGGTTAATATCATTATAAATCCTATTTCGATGAACAACATGTGCCCTTTCCAGAAGCACCTGAACTTCCTGGGACTGGAGGGCTGAACAAGAAGCAGAAACTAACCTTTACTACAGCAAACCTGAAAAAGAAAGGACTTCAGAGATTTGTCTTTCTTCCTAGGGGGTGGTCTCATCATGACATGGGGACACCCAGTGAATATTATGTTCTAAAGACCCATAGAACATTATTTGACATGCAAATTTTGTCTCAGCTATGAACTGCTGCTGCTGAGTTACATATGATGCAAGAAACAGCATGGCTGAAATATTTTTATTAATACTAATAATGTGTTTTGCTTATGCAGCAACTTTCATTGGTGAAAACTGAGTTGGAAAGGAAGCTTTAAAGACACACTTGGAATAAAATCCCTGGCTCATAACTTTGTAGATTTGCTGCTCTCCGTCCACCACATGGGAACAGGGGGCAAAGCTAATGTCATTCAGCTTCAGAGAGTTTCAGTACCCCAAATTCTTGGACTTTCAGATGCCCGAGGAAAACAAAGCAAAGTTTTTTTTTGTTTTGTTTTGAATGGAGGAACAAATGAGTCTTTGTTTTCTTATGGTGGGAAGTTAAATAAGTACCACTACTACAAAAAGTGGTCATGAGAGTTGATGCCATGATGCTGTGGTTGGCAAGGTGCTTATTGTGTACTTGGCATTATATTAAGTGTCCCCATGAACACATTTAATTTCCACACCATCCCTGTATTTATTTTACAGATGGAGTGGGTAACTGAGCCACAGAGAGGTCAAGTAACATCTCCATTTGCCCTGATCCCTGCTAGGAAATATCCAACACCCACCCTGCTGCCAATGCTCCCCTCTTCCATCCCTCTCCTCACTATGAGCACTGGACAATCTGGGCAACTGTTAGTATATGCTCACAATACAGACCTATCTTTAGGCATTGATTGTAGATACTTTTGCTTTCTGTTCTTTCAGTATCTGCACTTTTGTCAATTCCACAACTAAATTGCAGTCTCTATGAGGATATGTATTTGAGTTTAGATCACGAGCTACTGTGGCAAGAGTTCAATCCCTGGCCAGGGAGCTAAACCACATGGTGCAGTAGACCTCTCCTGTCCCAGTTCTTGTATGCATGAATAAATAAAAATAAACCTTTTTAAAAAAGTATTTGAGCTTAGGTATATAAAACTTAGACTTATGTCATTAAAACCCAGCACATATATTTTAATCAGCACATAAGTTGTTTACTCTTGGAGTAGTGATAAAGGATTTTGAAATCAAAATCATTCTGATCAGTCCAGAACTGTGTCACCCACCAGAAAGTATTCTGCTGTCATTGTTTGTTAATAGTGTGTGTGCCTTTTGGTAGTGAACTGGAGCTTGGTACTCTGAATTACATATTCAAAACGTTAGTGCTATTGCTTTTTACAGAGCAAGGAATTTGCTTAAATTAATACACAATTCAAAATGTAGAATTTACTTTTGCTAAAAAATATACTTTTTAAGTTACATTTCTAGGAAATGTTTATTTTTGAGATAGGACTTCTTCAAAAAACAAATAATCTTTCTGGGAAGCATGGAGACCACAAATGCAAGGTGCCCCTTCCTTTCCACTGTAGGGTTATCTTCCTGGTAGCATTCTTAAACCCAAAAGACACAGTCTGACTCTTTATCAGACAACACTGAATAGTTATAAACCCTTTAATATCCTACCTTCTCCCCTTTATATTATCAGAACCTTCCCCCCAAACTTTGGTCATTTCACCAAAACCCACCTCTTGCTTTCTATTTCTTGAGTTAAGAATAGTGTTTCTCTGACAGTATTGAATGTAGCCTGTATATGATCTGATAGTACTGTATATGATCTGATAAAATTTGGGATGCATATTAATTTCATCAGCAGCATGTTCTTTTTTTGTGTAAGTGAATTATTAATTAGGTTAGGTTATTAATGTAGAGGTGAATTAATTCCTGGACAAGATGGAAAATCACCTCCATTTACACTGATTCTGCTACCTTCAACTTCAAAGGGTAACATCCCAGGTGGGTCATCAGAATGTGTTACAAAAGTGGGAAGAATTGTGTTTTGGAATCCAGACAGCTGAGTTTGCAACTCAGTTGTGTTCATCTCTTATCTCGATGTTGAGAACCTCATTTACCCTCTTTGAACCCTAGTTTCCTTGTAATACTAACTAGGTTCATATAAAAGAAGATAATGACTGTGTAAATATCTGAGAACTATACAGTGTTATATACAAAGTAGTTTGATATTTTGATTTATACTCAGGTTAGAAACAATAATATGTGAGGCACTTCCAATTGCAAGTGATACCCCAAAAGAAACTGGGCTAAGATATGACAACTTATTCAATTAAGCAAGTCAGTTCTACTCTAACCTGACATGTGCTTTTCTAAAAATGGGTCCATGTGGTTAAGGTCATAGATATAGTAATTGTCTATATCAGCACTATATAGAAGAAGTATAATGCTAACCAAAAAGGCAGGCTACATATTAAATTTTTTCTAAAAATGTTAAAAATAAAAGCAGTGAAAATCCATTTTAGTTACTATATAGCCTAAATAAAATTATTTCAATATCTAGGCAATGTAAAATTTATTAATAGCTGTTTCACATTTTTTTCCTTTTACAAAACGATAATATAATAGATTGTGCTTTATGTTTGCAGTCCATATCAATTTTAAATTATTACTTTAAATGTTGTGGATATGTTACCAGAACCCAGCTGCCTTAGCTGTGGGAGCCAGCAGGAGCAGTGGTCTTTCATCCTGCTGCTCCACGCAAGTCATTTGTAGTAGTTGCTCCTCAGAGACCTTCCTGGATCGTGGAATGGTCCAATCAGGTGCAAACTATGAGCTGATTGTTGCTAAATGGTCCAGTCAATCACAGGATTGAAAAATGGTCTAATCAGACTTGTGGTTGGGGCACCTTGAAAGAGGATATAAGCCAGGGTTGGAGGGAGCTGAGGAGGCCCCTGAAGAGACGAACAAAAAAGGTGAGCCCCAGCCCCAGAGGAAATGATGCCTGAAGAGGAGAGAAGACAGTTCTAGACTCCAAAGGAAAAAGGAAGAAGGGAAAACTCCTTTCCTGGCTTCCGAGGAAGAGAGAAGAAAAGAAGCAACCAGCAGTTGCCCTCCAAGGAGGGAAGAGAAGCCGAAGGACTCTGTCAACGACTGGGCCTCCAGTCCTGTCTCTGACATTGCCTGAAAGGAACACCAAAGGCCCTGGTCCTGGTGTCTCAAGGAGCTGTTTGTTGTTAGTATAACACAGCAACTCACAAAGAGCTGTTAACACTGGGTGTCTCTGACACCACCTCTGAGGGACCATCACTACTGGCCAGTAGATAGCCACTTGTGGCATTTGTGGCAGTTGCTCCTCAGAGACCTTCCTGGATCGTGAAATGGTCTGACTCTTTATCAGACAACACTGGATAGGTATAAACCCTTTATTATCCAACCTTCTCCCTTTTAGATTATTAGAAACTTCCCCCAAAACTTTGGTCACTTGTGCATACAGTAAGCTCCTTGTTTCTCCTGTTTGTAAAATAAACCCTGTGGTGGTTATTCCTGGAGACTGAGGTCTTTTGCAATTGTGCGCGTGGGTGAGAACCCACGGACAGTGACCTGTCCTCTTATCGGGCACTGTCCTTTGATAGGTTATAGCCCATAGGTCCCTATTGTGTGGATGTTGTATTGCTATAGCCCTTGGTTTTGGTTTTTGGCTTTTTGGCCTTTTGGGGCTTTTTGGTGGCTCTCTTGCCTCAGAGCCTGGACAGGTGGGTGGCTGTTCCATCTGGTCTCTTCCTTCTTACCCTTTTGTCTGCCCCTTCTGCCCTGTCCACCCATATTTAAGTTCCATTTTATTCTTCCGCATGTGGAGATATTCCACTCACTCTCCACCAAACCACCGGTTAGCACACCTCAATTGGAACCAAGTACATTTCTGGTAGCCACACATGACTGGTTGATGGCAGATGGGGACCATATTGGATAATGATGGTCTAAGGCATGGGTCACATACGGTCCTTGGAGCAAGGGTTGGGGATTAATCAGAATAAATGAATTAGAGTGAGGAAAAGTGATTGAAGATTAAGATATATTTCTTGGAAAATAGTGAATGGAATTTGTAGAGGCAAAATCATTCTCCTCCTTCTCCTCCTCTTTCCTCCTCCTCCTCCTCTTCCTCCTCCTCTTCCTCTTCCTTACAAAATATGTTAAATTTTAAGGAATTAAAATTCCTAATCTCTAAGCCTCTTAGGCTAAACTCCATTTAAATTAGTTTTGTAGTTCAATAAAAAGGGAACAATTGTACAGAGACAGTGTTAAGATTTTGGTCCTAGTTCAATTTGTTCTACTTGGTGTTTGACCAAAACTGGCTAAAATTCGTTGTTCTTCATTTTCAGTCTATAAGAGAAAAGGGTCCAAATAGGTGTTTTCCAGCATTTTATAACTCTAATATTATTAAAACCAACTTTGTTGAGGTGTAATTTATACATAATAAAGTTTACCCATTTTAAGGCACATTTAAGTTTTGCGGTCTTAATACCATTGTAACTATCAGCACAACTTGAGAGATAGGAAATGTTTCCTTCCATTCCCTCCAAAATTGCCTTGTACTCCTTCCCAGGAGTTGATAGACACAGATTCTTTCTGGTTTCTGGATCAACTAACTTCCAGGAATGGTTGAAATCATAGTCAAAATATATTTGGACAGATTTTCTGGATCATATGGTAAATGTATTTCTGACTTTATAAGAAGCTGTCAAACTGTTTTCTAAGTATTTGTACCACTTTATACCAACAATACATGAGAATTCCAGTTGTTTCACATCTTTAGAATTTTAACCACTCTGATCTGTGCATAGTACTGTCCCATTATGGTTTTAATTTGTATTTCCCTGAAAATGACTTAGTGATGATAAGTCACATGGTGCTGGTAAATCTCTGTCCATGTGCTTACTAGCCATTTGTGATGTCTGTTCAAATCTCTTCCCCATTTTTAAAACTTGGTTGTTTTCTTCTTCTTTGTCAAATAAAGATATAGCAATTATTTTTGGTCTGTATCTTGTATCTTATAGAGCAAAGACTTTTAATCCAAAGTCCAGTGTATCAATCTTCTCTTCTATGATTCCTGTATTTTGTGTCTTAATCTGAGAAATTGTTACCTTCCTCAAAAAAGATTGTTTCCTATGCTGTCTAGATATTTTGTAGTTTCATATTTTATATTTGGGTCTAGTATCCATTTTGAGTTCATTTTGTGCATTAAAGTAAGAATGGAGAGTCATTTTATTCCAAATGGATATCCCATTATTCCATTTGTTTTTTTATCTTTTTCCCATTGAATTGTACAGGTAGCTCACACAGTATTATGTATAGTAAGTAGTAGTATAATATATTCTAGTGTAATATGGTAGGAAGTTATAGCTGTATTTTACTCCTAAGAATGTTTATGTAAAGAGTATTATTCTTATCTGTGTACCTCTTGTTTAAAAACAATTTGGAAATGAAAATGTTGAATATGAGCCTATATTGAATACAATAGTGAGGAATTAGAAGATAATCACAAAGTCTTCCCTGTTCATTCCATTTCCTTTATCAGTCAAACAAATGAAGGGTCAATGTTTTGAGGGATTTATTTGGAGGAAAAAACAGTCAGGTTCCAATGTCTTGGATTTCTGGTTATTCTTTCCTTTGCTCAGTAACCTCCCACCTAAAGCTTCCTGATCCCAAGACCTCCATGCCCATTTCAAAAACCCAAATATATAGTGTTTTTATTGCATGTAACTAGATCTGCAAGACTACAGTAGTCTAAAACTATTCATACTAGACTTGTAAGACTGACAGCTTCCTTTTTTTTTTTTTTCCCATCTTAGTAGCCTGGAGGATTATGTATATGTAACTCTGAATGGTATATTCTTCATCAGTTAGGATTCTCTTGTTTTGGAATTTCCTTGGCTTACAAACTGTTAAACTGACCCTCTTTGTCACCATTTTCAGTATTGTTTATATTTATTTTGTGCTGCATTGAGTTGGTACTTGCCCTAAGCTGTAGCAGATTTGATTTCTTGTAGTGCTTGTTCTGTTTTTTGTTATCCTTCTCATTACTTCTTCTTAACACCCTGTCCTTGACTTCATAATACTGGGAGGATCCAGCTTGCAAATCTGCTTTTGGCAGAATAAGATATCTTCATCTTTGAGGTCACGTTTCAGGCTTTTGTTCAGTCACAAGTTCTGTTTGGATTTATCCTCCGTGTGTCTACTTGAATATTCAAAAAGTCATCAGCTAGTCTAATTTGTTTTTTTTTTAGCCATGTAAAAGACTGATTTGCTTTGACAGGTGGATCAGAAACAGAATTGGAGCTATTTTATCTGGACCTAATTAAACAACCTTCATTACCGGCAGATATATGTTTGTGACTTAAAATTAGCATGATTGGAATTAAAACTCAAAATATAAGGCATTGAATTCAGATATGGCTGGTTTAAAAATAAATTCCATACATTTTAAATGCAGCAAGTCTGGCTGTTAAATATCCTATAGTGACAAATTCCATTTAAGAGTGTGTGTGTGTGTGTGTGTGTGTGTGTGTGTGTGTGTGTGTGAGAGAGAGAGAGAGAGAGAGAGAGAGAGAGAAAATGCACGTATGTGCATGCATGGCTGTGGCCATAAATAATAGTAAAGATAGCACCCATATTTTCTGAACATTTCCAGAGCAACATTCTGAATTAAGAAACTTTAGTAAAATATTTTAAAATCTCATTTCTTCCCCTCCTTTCCAACTCCCAAGTATTGTGTTCAGCTTCGAGGATTTTATGTAGTTTTTTTGGCCTCAAAGGTTACATTCTCTAATCAAATTATTTCTATTCATCATTGTCTAGTTTCTGAGATTTTGTGATTGGCTTTTATTATACATATCCTGATTGTGTGCAGAGTGTATATATCTATACACAGTGGAAACTGCTTAAATATTCTTTCACATGTAACATTTAAGGTCATATTAGATTTTTCTTACATTATTTTATTTCCTTAACCTTTAGAGAAATTTTGAAATATTTTGTGTGTATATAGACATATATATGTCTCTATATACATATATACATAGACATAGATACATACACATACACAAAGTACTATGTGTAGTTGTAGTTGTGCATTCTGGATAATGATGGGAACTTAGTAATTATCGAATAATTATAAAATGTAAATATATATTTGTCTTTTGTTAGACTTTTTTGAGGGTTATTATGCACTGAGATATATAAGCCAGATTTTACCTTATGAAGAAAAATAAAAGGTTGAATAAAACATATTGACATTTCTGTTCAACATTAAGGCTGCAGGAATTATGGTGGATTCCTTTTCCTAACAAACATTAATATGAGATTCCTGGTGTGATGAGAACTGGATATCAAGAATCTAATCCCTCCCCTTGCCTTTGTGCATCAGAAGCCCTCTCCAAATTATTAAAATTCCAGGTTTTCTGTGATGCCTCTAGATGCATCATTGCAATTTTAACTGCTTTAAAATGCAAGCAAGAGCATATCCTTAGTATTTACAGTCTCCTTATGTACCTAACATTTTCATAAAATATAAAGTATTTGTATTTATTCATGTCCTTTTAAAAATTAGAATTTCCAGATGATCCCTTCTATTTTGTGCTTTCCTGGAATCAAAACAACACTTCCTGTGTGTACTTGTCACCTTTGTTTGGATTTGCTCAGTCCTTTCTTGTCACTGCCGAGGCATCTGGTTCTACCATTGCTCCTGTTCCTGATCTCTGTCCACTCTTTTCCCTTCGTGTAAAAGAGACCCTGGGCTCAACACACACTCATTGGTGGTCTCTGCTTTCATTTGTATTCCAAAAGAAGTCACTAATTTTCACATGCACATTGTCGACATCTATGAGTCCTTCTTGAATCCAAATTGTACATATTTGAAGTTTAGGTGGTTGTCATTTAACCTGGGAGCAAAAGAATGAGCTAATTAGTCAAATTTGAAGCATAAGTCCTTGGTTTTGTCATCTCTTCCATTCGTCTCGTATGTGGGTGTTGACCATTATTTCCTTTTTTTCCTTATTGCGGTGGAGATGATGGCAATGTCTTTATGGCAATATCAGAATCCATGTGTTTAAATGATGTTGTACAACAACTCCCTTAGCTCTAGAAGAAACTCTAGAGAACTGGCCAAATTTGGTGCGATGTTAGACAAGGGATTTCTGGATGATTGCCTTAAGACCATTAATATGTGAACAGTACATGTTATAAAATTGTATCAATTTTCCTTTGTCAAAGTCCATTGCATCTCATAGCATTCACAAATGTAATAAATATTTGAGATTTTTGCGATGGCAAGCATCGTTAGAATCTTAGTCTCAGTTAATAGGCTTTATGACCTTAGCAAGTTACTTAATGTCACTAAAGTTTATTCTCTCCTCTCCTTCTCTCTGCTCTCCTATAAAACTAGGATAATCAGCGTTCTTCACGTAAAGAAAAGTGAGAATTACACAAAAAGAGTAGAGTGTGGAGGTTGGGACCATAGAGGCTGGGGCTGAATGGCCTTCCTTCAAGTGCTTGCCTCCATTACGTGCCATTTTGGCCAATGCGTTTGACCTTTTCAATGCCTCAGTTTCCTCGTTTGAGAATGTCAATTCTAATAGCTTCTACTTATGTTTGTGAGAATTAGAGCAAATGATGATTTTAAAACACTTATAACCATATTTTGTACATGGAAGGGTCTATTAGTGCATTCACTTAGCCAACATTTTTGATGCATCTGCTACGTGGTGACCATCATTTTATGTACTGGAGACAGAGAAGTGGACAAAAGTTCTGACTTCCTTTCTGTCTCATTCTGGTGAGTGAAAACAGACAAAATAAGTGAGTAGTAAGTGAATAAATAAATAAATAAATAAATAAATAAATAAATAAATAAAATGAACTATGGATAAAAAATAAAGCAGAGAAGAGGTACCAGGAGGATAACAAGTAGGGGTGCAATTTGAGATAGGACTGGCAGGTGAACTCACTGGGAAGGTGGTATTTGAGCAAAGACCTAAAGGTCAGGATAGTCAAACTGTGTGACCTAGGAAAGAGTCAATACAAAATCCTGCTGGCAGGAGACTCTGAGTAAGCAGAGAATGACAATAGTATGAAATGTGTCTAGAGAAAAGATAAGGGCCCCCTCCAAGGGCCTGAGTGACCACTATCAGCAGTTTGTTTTTTACTCTGAGATGGAGAGCCATTGAAGCATTTTAGGCAAAAGAGTAACATGATCTGACACCTTTTGTAAAGAGTGCCTTGGCTGTTAAGTTGAGGGTGGACTGTAAGGAGTGAGGGTAAAAAATAGAGAGCAGCTAGGAGATATAGCTCTAAATCAGATGGGAGACGAAGGTGCCTGGGACGATGAAGGTACCAGTGGAAGTGGGAAGTCAGCAGGTTGTAAAAGTCTTCTGGAAGTGGTGCTGTTGGAACTTACCATCATCATTCTTGAGTAGATCCATAACTCATTTGGAAATTGACTGCTATAGAGTAAAGATTTATTAGATGGTAGATTATTGTCATTAACAAGTAAGTTGGTATCAGTCTGAAATTTTCTTTGCAAATTTGGGATTAAATTATTTGTCCTCGGTATCTCAGTCAGTGGGATTTAAGTGTGATGCCAGGAAGGAATTTACTCACCTCTACAAATTTTTTTGCGAAGCACTAGATTCAAAAACTAAGGAGATTTGAATCCTACTTTTCTAAATCCTTTTATTTAGGCAACTATTCATGTAAAGATTTCTTAGTTGAAGAAACCATTAGATAAGGAGTAGGTAAACTACATGCCAGGGGCTTAATCTAGCCCACCTCCTGTTTTTGCAGATAAAGCTGTACTGAAACACAACCACGCTTATTCGGTAAGTATCGTCTATTGTAACTACTTTCATGCTACAACAGATTTGAGTGGTTGCAAAGCTTATTTACTCTCTGACCCTTTAAAGAAACTGCCTTAGATGAACACCTATGTGTGGCTCAACATCATAAACACAGAATTATTATTCTGGACATGTTTATTAAAGTTATCAGGTACCTGGCAATGAATGAAGATACCCAAAGATAGTTATAAATATGCTTATTTTGAAGGAAGAGTCCAGGTTTTAGCACACTTCTCAGGAAGGGGTCATCATCATAATAGTACCATTTATCTGTGCTTTTCTATGCTTCAGCAGACTTTCTTAGTCACTTCACGTTTTCGAGGTTAAGCCTCAACAATCTTTGGGGAGATAATATTCCTATTTTACAAATGAGAAAACGGAGGTGCAGAAGGATAAATACATGACTTTTCAGAGTTCTGTTATTGGTAAGCATCAGAGCCAGAGATGCAAATATAGGCAATTTGAGCCCCTGCTTTCCACCTCTGTGTTTTAACTCTGTCCTGGCAATTTTTGAATAGCTTCCTTGTTAGATGCTCTGTGTGTGTGTGTGTGTGTGTGTTTGTTCGTGTTTTCTTCCATCAAAAAATTCCTAAACTTGGCAATTGAACCTGATTTTTGAGATTGTTCAAATCATCGATCATCAACATCGCTGCTATTTCAGTCTCAACTGCACAATGATGCCATTCAGCTGTTGAGGGGCAGAAAAAGGAATGGAAAAATTGCCACATCACTAATTGTGTTCTTTCCTTTTAAGTTGACAGAATAACAGAAAGACAGTGTCAATTTTGCCGCTTGCCTTGTAAGTGTGAAGTTTCAAAGAATAATGCAAAATTAATTTTCATATGTTTATGAGTTTATCCAAGCAGAGGGGTTCTTAACTCTTGAAATTTCAATGTTGGGCTGCTAAAAATGGTTATCGTTTTCCTTTATATAATGGGCCATTTTAGAACAAGATTATATCTGTCAGAAATGAAAATACTGTATTTATGCTTCATTGTAATCCATTCATTGCTTAAGGGCTCTAGGTTCCCAAGGGAGCATTAAAAATCCAAATGGTGTCCCTGAGTGCTGGATTTTGCATTTGGTCTTTGATTTAGCTTCCTTGTAAAAGCACAAGTTGTCTGACAATTACCTATTGACAACACGTTTAAAGAGAAGCGCCCAACTTCTTCTGGCTACATTCTACAGTAATTTTGGAGCAAACTGCTCCTCCCTTCCCCCATCCGCTGGCCTATTTTAGCATGCAAATAAGTGTGTTTTCCTGCTAATTTCACCCATTTTTGGTTAACTGCCACTCCAAAGATGCAGCTGCCACAGATCAGAAGTTGCAAGTAAAGTGGGTGTTGTGGCTGCTGAAAAAGCTTTCTCATTTCTGGCTTAGTTGCCAGACCCCTGGTGCTCATCCTGTGGATGTGGCTTTTTGTTGTTTCTCTTTTGTTGAAACTTGTCATTCTCCCTCAAATACAAAATCCATTCCCAAGGCGATGATCTACTTTTCAAGGATTTTCCTCAAATACTGTGAGATTTCAGTTGACCCAAGAAAAGAAGTTAAGATGTCCTGATTCACCTTATACATTAAAAGAGTTGAAATGAAAGAACTTCCCAGGTTCTAGTTTCTTATAGCTTATGGTGAAATGCATAACCCCCCAAATTTGTTACAAGAGAGTAGTCTGTGCAGAATGATGGGGCCAGAGTTGTCTGTCTGCCTGCCTCCTTCCTTCCTTCCTTCTTCCGTCCTTCCCTCCTTCCTTCTCACCCTCTTTTCCTTTCTTCTTTCCTCCCTTGCTTCCCCCTCTCCCCTCATTTTCTTTCTTTTTCCTGACAAGTAGTTACTGAGTGTCTACTATGACAGACACTGTGCTAGACCCCGAAGATACAATTACAAACAAGACAAATGGAGGTCATAGCTTTTATAAAATTTACTAGAAGAGACAGAAATACAACAAATAATTAACAATAAATTATGCACATAATTATGTGATTACACTAGGTAAATTCTGTTTAGAAAAAGCATAGAACATAATGTGGGGGGGAAATAATGGGGGCCTTAGACTGATGAGCCAAGGAGACCCCCCAGGGGAAGAGGCATGTAAACTGACACTTGAGAGACTAATAGGAGGAGGCAGGGGAGGAGATGGGGCAAAGACATCCCTGGCAGATGAGAGGGTCTTTGCAAGGGACTGAAAAAGATCAGACTGGATTCAGGAACTGAAGGGTATGAGATGAACTTGGAGAGACAATCAAGGGCCACACTTGAAGCACCTGAAAGACTTTATTTACAAGTCTGGACTTTATCCTAAGAACAAGGTGACAGGGGAAGCAACTGAAGGCTATACAAACCTAAGTGTATTTGCATGTATATTTGTGTAGATGGTCAGAATGTGATATTTGATGGATCTTTTCTATGTGTTTGAGAAGCACAAAAATTCCACGTGAATTCATCATGATTCTCATACAAGACTTTATCCTTAGGTGTCTAATTCTATCTCAGTAAGGCAAAACTGGTCATTTTCCTTGTTTCTCAAATCTTCGGAAGTCTTTTGGTCATCATGAGTAATTTCTGAGACTGAATTAGTTTGTCTCTGTATTTGGAAGGCCTAATGAGTACATAAGACTCAACTCACTGATTTTTGGTGCGCCTGAATTGGGGGAACTTTGAGGAATTTAAAAAGGGTAGAGCAATGTCCAAGAATTCGTGGAAGCCAGTACTCTAGTTTTTAATTCATTGTTTTGCTTTCCTGGTGTATCCAAAAACTGAAACTTTGACTGTTGATGATATTTAAATAATACCTGCCCTAGATTTTTTACTTTCTTTGCACAATGTGCCAGATTGTTTGTTGGCAACTTGGTATCTTTAGCCATCTTCTCTGCACTACCAGCATTGCAAGGGCCCAAAGAATGAGAACTAAACTGAGAATTTCTGCAAAGATAATTCAGCTTTAGATTAAATAAAAGACATTTGTGCAAGAGATAGAAGGAAAAGGGAATCAGAAATCACTTTTGCTTCTGTGCAGCTTTAGGTAGGTGTTGCAGTATGACAGATGGCAAAGATAGGGTTTACCAAAAGTTTCTGGGGGTTCTTCTGTAATTCCTCAGCACTATGCAGGGGCTGGAGACAGCTGAGGTTATCAGTGTCAGTATCTTTAAATTTATGGATTTCCTAAATGCTGATAATAGGTTGCTAATCTTTCCTCCCTGCTCCCCCCTTAACCCTTTCCAATAGATTTTAAGTATCTAGTTCTTTGTGTTGAAGCTACTGTAAAAATGCCTACAGTGGTCTCTATACAACTCTCTATGTTTTCCTCATTGGACACTGACTTATAAAACCATTGTATCCATCACTTCAGATTTGTAAAACTGATTTAAATTTGTGTGGTGAATTGACCACTACTTTCTAAAAATACTATTTAACTAGCCTGGATGATTTCATTACTCCTTTCTTGAGTGTTCTATTCTTAGTCATGATCTTTGCACTTCTCCATAATCCCCCAGCCTCCATAAAGCTCTCTGATATATTACATAGACTGTAAATTAAAAACCCTCAACTCCTTGATTTGGAATATAAGGACCTTCAAAAGCTCTCAAACATATGTCACCTCATCATCTCTGGTCTTGCCCTCTTGAATGTCTAGCACTGCGAGTCTCCTGTGATCGGCCTCACTGTGCATATTATTCTGTCTGATTAGATATACCCTTCTTAGTCTTCTTGTTCTATTAAACACACACATATCCTTGAAGATCCAGCTCAAATATCTCTTCTCCTTTTCCATGGTTTTTTTCATATGACTCTCCAACACCAATTAAACCTATATATAAGCATGATAGTTATTTTTTTCCCAAATTTGTTTGTTTTGTATTCCATATTCACTGTATAGCAAATTCTTTGAGGGATGGAACTCATTCTTTTTTTCTCTCAAGAACTTAGAGCTCAGTAAGTAGTCATGTACTTGAAATATTCGGTTGATACAGACAGTCACCTATATGCCAAGTGTACAAGAAACAACAAACAGCTAAAAGAACCATCAGAATCTTTTCAATAAAAGCAAATACTTTTCACATTGATCTAATACTTCATAATGTAGCCCAGGGAAAACTTTTATTTTACTCTTGGCTTATAAAAAGAAGAAAACTACTAAAGAATTTTATTTTATTTTTTTTGCTTTTCAAAAACTGATGTTTTGAATATGTATTTTTTCCCAAGATATAAAAATATAACTCCTGCTAAAGGCTTTAGGCATACATATGTAAAGTTATAAATGTAACATTAAAATACAAGTATACATTATAATTTAATTGTATCATGCGACATGGGGAAGGGAAGATAGTGAGGACCAACATAGAACTTGCATTGGAAGTCTTTCATGGATAGCCAGGATATGGGGTTACAGAGACAAAACTGAGCAGTCATGAGGAACTCTATTGCATTAACTAGCACATGATATATAGCATCCAATCTAGCAAAACAATATGCATAAATCTCCCAATCACAGTAATTGATAAGCAGAACAGTTTTACAGCCTGAGTCCCTATAAGGTGGGCATAAGCACAAAGGGTGTGCTAAGTGGCAAAACCTTTGCAGCAGTATCTCAGTCTCAAAAGGATTACATTCTTATTTTTCTTGTGTTACTGACTCAGCTTGGAATTTTGAACCAGGTGCTTCATCCATTTATGGGGATAGTCATAAGTGACTTTTACTTTACAAAATTGTTTTGTAATATTCTTCTGGACATTTACATATTCATTCCCATAGCCAACTCAGGCAAGATTATGAAGTAGAGAAGGTCTTATTCTTGGTATCTTCCCATCTCCAAAGTCAGAACTCCATCTTTCTTTCTGATTCCTTACTCTGCTATGGTTACTATTCACAGTGGCCCTTGCTAATGGACCTTGATTTATAGTTGGCATTTGAATTGCATTTTCTAACATATGTGAGGATTTATTTTACCACTCCAACAGCTTTGGGAGGTAGTAATGTTATGGCCCATAGTTTCCAGACCAGGAAACCAAGACACAGAATTTTGCTTAGAGCCACTTAATCAATATGTGGTATGTTTTGGTCTGGGACTCAAGAATTTTACTTGGGAAAAACAAAACAAAACAAAACTTCTGACAGATACATGGAATTCTTGAAGATTTCAAAACCTTCCAGCATAAAGGAATGAGCTTATATAAGAACTCCCTGGGATAAGGGAGTCATAGTCATAGTCATCTTGCCTATGTTTGGATTCCCAGCCCATAGCAAATGCCTCACTGGTCACGGTTACTCTTGCAAAATGCAAATGATTAAATGAAAGAGGAAATGAATGAGTGAATAGTAGAATGGCAGTGACAGTATTGACCTATTTTTATGTCTATGTATTTTTGATCTATCTGTCCGGTGTCTGTAGCTTACATGTACGTGTGTGTAGGTGTGTATATGTATATTTTACTTGCTGTTTTATATAGATTATCCTTTATCATTTCATTCTTTTATTGACAAAAATGCCCTCCTTTGTATTTTTATATCTTTTACTAACACAACAAAAATGTTCTAGGCTGGGCACTGTAGGGATCTTTTGGGGTTTATTAAATAAATTTTGACTTTGGAATGATTTTAGATTTACAGTAAAGTTGCAAAGAGAATATAAGAGTTCCCACATACCCCTCACCTGACTTTCCTAAATGTTCACATCTTACGTAATTCATTTGTCACAGTTAAGAGATTCACATTAGTATATTACTATATTAAGCTCCAGCTTTTGTTGAGATTTTACTAGTTTCTCCATGAATTCTTTTTCTTTTCTAAGATCAAATTCATGACATCAAATTTTAGTTAAACATCACATCTTAATCTCCCCTGGTCTGTGACAGTTTACTTATCTTTTCTTTTATCATGACCTAGACAGTTTTCAGGATTCCTGATCAGCTTTTATAGAATGTTTTATAGAATGTCCCTTAATTTGGGTTTTCTTCTGATGTGTTTCTTCTGATGAGACTGGGGTTATAAGTTTTAGGGACGAAGAGTAGAGAGGTGTCAAGTGTCTGCCACCTTACTTGTATCAGGGGATACATGTTCTCAACATGACTAATCATTGGTGATATTAGTCTTGATCATCTGGCTAGGAAATATTTGGTGCTTTCCTCCATGATAAACTTACTCCCTACTGCCCTGTAGCAGACATGCTCTTTGGAAATAAGTCACTAAATTCAGTCCTGTCCAAGGACAGGGAAGGTGGGTAAGCAGCGTTTGGAAGGCACTAAGGAAAACTGGAAGGGAGAATGTCTACATAAATTATTCAAAATTCCTCTTTGAGAAAGATTTTCTTCTCATTTATTTATTCCTTTATTTATTTATAGCCTTATGAACTGACATATATATTTATTTTATACTTTGTGCTAAAATCCAATATTATTTATTTTGTTATTCATATTGCTCTTGCTTTGATGGATTTTTAAAGATTTGCATTTTTAGGGTCTCTCACTTAGAGAAGGGCTCCACCTTAGTGTAATACCATCAAGCTGACTTGACCTGGCACTAAATCTCATAAGATTGAAGGGTCCCATTACATCCTCATGTTGTAATTAGGGGTAGATTTTATTTCTGTGTGCTCAACAATTCGGTGAATTCAGTTCCATTTCTTTCTCAGAATCACTGGTACTGGTTTCAGAACCATGATGTGGGGCTCCTACAGCTGCCTCTGAAAAGCGAAAAATGTGAAAATCGCAAAGGCCCTGACATTTCCGACTTCAAAATGATCTTTGGGAATGTAAGGAGGACTGGGGGGAAATAAATCCCCATGAGGTTCCATTCACTGTTCTCTTGGCTTCTTTGATTTCAGTAGCAATTGGAGGCTTAAGACAGGTGATGAATTTGGTCCAGAGTAAGGTTAGTTGAGAAGGAAATGAAAACAGAGGTTTAACAGGAAGATTAGTGGACTTTCTACCTCTGGGCAATAAATGTCTGCTTTGGTCCTCACTAATCAGTTTTCCACATGCCTCATTCCATTTGCTTTACTTAGGATGAGTTTTTAGAGCTCCATTAAGAAGTGTTCAAATGACTGTTTTGAACAGGCTGGGTTTTTTTTTTTTTTTCAATGCCCTCCCTTTAACCCATTTCTTTTTTTCTAAGTGTATGCACATAGAGGGCTGGTCAAGGGGGAAATTATGCTGATTAGGAAGCATGGTCCAATTAAAGCACACATGATGGGGAAATTGCCTTAGAGTCCAAATATATGACTTCAGGATAGAGAGCCTCTTTAACACCTGCAATGAGATTGTACAATTTCATAGCTCATAGCTTAGGGCAAAGAGAATGGACGACTGATAAATTTGCATGTAAAAAAGGATTGGAGCTAACTAAATAATAATACATCTCTTAACAGGGAGGGGAAAATATGTGGCTTTCTTTAGCCCTGCAATATTTAGAAAACATTTGCTATTTTTAAAAGGCAGAAATAGGAAGATTAGAGGAAGGTGGGACATAAATAGTCCTTAATCATTTCCCTTCACACATGTAACCTGTTACTTACTTCTCCCCTCTACTCCCATCCAAAATCTCAACAGTGTTTTTATCGCCCTTCCATTTCTAATGATCATTTACATCATAAGGTCAGTACTTAAGTGGTGTTGCAAGTCTAAAATTGTTTCTGCTTTAGAAGGGAGGATAGCAGAGCACATGAAGGAGAAATGGCTCATTGTAAAATGCTCTTTGAAATGTTCCTACTCTCTGTTTAGTTTGAGGAAGTTTCATAGTAGTTGACAGATTATGCAATCTGCTAGGTCCCTGATAATTTTTTGGCATGGGGAGATTATACAGTATTTCGATTTGAGTCAGTCTCTAGTTAATAATCAATAGTCCTGTTGTCTAATGAAGTGATTGCCTTGACACTCCAGCTTTTGTACAGTTGTTAAAATAACATCGATCGCTATCATTATCAAATGCCCTTGATATACTGAATAAGGACGTGGATATCAATCTTGGAGCAAAACAACATTTCATAAATCTTGTAGAAATAACCAGGATTCTCCAAATAGGCATATGCTTCTTGACAGCTTTGTGACAGAGGAGTCTAAGACACAGATAATTTATAATTTATCTCTAAACTCAGATTGAAGAAAGACTCAAAAGTAGCATTTAATATAAAAAGTGTTGTTTTTTTTTTTTATGTGCCATAAAGGACAGGGAGCCTTTGATTTTCTTTCTTTTAGTTGATGGCATCGGGAGAAAGTCTCCTATAGCATGTCTGGGGTGGAAGGATGGCGGAAGGTTTGAAAACTTTCCCTTGGTTATCTTTTGTGAACTTTATTTTAAATCTGGCATTGACTTTAAATGACTTGAGAATTAGAAATTAGGGAACTTGCATGGAAAGGACTTTAAAAGGGGACAGTCTCTCTTTCAGCCAGACTGAAGAATACATGAAAGAGGATTTGTTTTTCAAGACTCTCTTCATCAGAATCTCAGATTTCAAGCTTTTTGTTAATACTTAATATTTTAGCCTCATCATCACCAGTTTTTTATAAGAAATACTAATGATTCATGTGGTCATTATGGTTATCCCAGAACTAAGAAATTGAATTATTCCTTATAGCTCTGTAACAAGTGATGCAAAATTAGGAGCACAGACTAGAAGTTTCAAGATAAAATGCTTCCTTACACTGGTAACATATGAAATATGCATGGTCCATAGTGTCTGGTAGGCATCCTTACCCCAAATATAGAGACACTTGTTTAGAGAAGGAGGTCTACACCCAATAATTTTCCTGCCCAGAATAGTTGCTGAAAGTTGTGTGAAGATTCTGAGAATCATGGTGTGAATAATTCACAGCACTTACTTTTGTGTTATGGAATTATCCCTGCACAGTCCATAAAATTCCAGAATGGGTAAACAAAAAGAAATAATGGAACAGTTCCCTAAAATTTGCTGAATTCTCAAATGGAGAAATCTATTTAAAGAAGGAAAAAGAGAACTGGAGTCTTAACCAGGATGCAGACAGTGAAATGCCAGGGTGTTTACATTGTTGTTAATTTAAGAATCAAAGATGGTTTCCTATTTTTGTTTCATCGTTTTAATTTTATTTAAATGTATTTTTATTTTTTAGTTTTAGTTTTGCTTATTTAATGTGTTTATTGTCATTTATTTATGAAAGTAAAGAAGGTCTCCCACCTAAAAGATAAAGAACAGTTTTGATTTTTAAGATAGAAGAGGTTTTGTTCATGAGAAACCGAACTCCTAGGTCAACTATGAATGTGCTGTGTGTTTTGTGTTATGTGTGTGCTTGTGTGTCTCCACTCTGCACATATGTAGCTTTTACTAGTACTGCTGAGGATACTCCAGACAGAAACATGTACCTCTTTGTAAGGTGAATGTGGAATGCATGTCTCCTAAAAATAAGTTTTAATTGCTAGATCCTTAACAATTACTATCATTTTTGATAGTACCATATTGGCAGACACTTGATCTGGCTGGTAGTACTTTAAACTGAACTAAAAAAACCCAAACCTAAAGCAATCTTTACCTCTCTCTGGCTTCCTCTTAAAAAGAGCATTAGTTGTCAGTGTTATTCACAAGATATTTTTGCATGCTTCCTTTTGTTCTCCGAAACTTCGGGGTGGGGAGTCAGAGCGAGGCTGCGGCTATATGCCCACATAGAGGTGTTCACTTGTTTGTGTCTTGTTGGGTCCTAATGCTTATGAGGACGAGGAAAACAACTGGCATTTGTGCCTTAATAGTTGGGTTGATGCTGCTAGTCAGGGAGTCGCTCAGGCACCCAGAGCTAGAATAAGCCTTTTCTAGTAAATGATTCCCTCCCCTTCAACAAAGGAGGAGAGCCTCCAGCTGTGTCAAACCTTTGTGCACTCATCTGCCAAAAATGTAAATATTTTTACAAATATATTATTTACTAGGCAGGAAGCTTTTGGGGAGGTGCTGGGGTAGAAGAGGAGCACAGATAAATGTGCCAGCAGTGAGAGCTTTATGGCCACTCCAGACCCAACTGTCATTCCTTCGGTACTTCCTGTCAGTCTGACTAAATTCTGTCATCCCTCAACCCGGTTTAAATTAACAGGTAATTTGTAAATGTCACTTCAGGTTAGGCCGCTCATTTTGTTTCTACTCTACCAATGCAAAGTCTAGGACTAATTTTTCTTGTCTTCTTTTAATAGGATTTTCATTTATAAATAGAATTATGTTCTGAAAATAAATTACAGTAAGTGATGCACAGAACGGGTAGCAGCCGCACTTTCATAGAATTTCAAGCACCTACATCAGAAGAGATTAATAAAAACACTTCAAAGGCTAAATTCTATTTAAGCAGAAGACAGCTTTTGGTTAATATTTAATCTGAGTAACTGAGATCTTGGTGGAAAATATAATTTTTTAATATCTAAATTAATTTTCAAAACAAAACCATTAATTTTGTTTGGAGAGTTTGTACAGTGAGAAACTTTTAGTAATATATTTGTAGAGAGAAAAGTTAATCAATTAATTTTGTAGTGAAAAAATTAGCTTTTTATATTGTATTTGTTCTAAATGAATTTTTATTATTTGATCAGGTGCAGTGCTTTAGGACTCTTCCTCCTAAGCCTTTTCCAACTCAATGGGCAAAGGGGAAGCCTCCAGGGAAAGAATATTTTTTCTAATTACTCTTTCATGGCTGCCATGCCCTTTACCTGGTTCTTTATGCAAAATGTCTCAAGCTGGAACCCGGTACCTCTTTACCCCGAAAGACTGGTGGCTGGTTAATGGGGTTTATCACATGGAAGCCTTTGGATATTGTCACAGTAGCAGGTCCATTACAATCATGGACTTTTTATGGGGAAGAAATGATGGTTGGGAGAGGCAGTGGGGAATTGAGTTGGGAAAAGGGAAACAGATTTTGTTAAGCAATATGAGAAATATTCACAAATGTTAACTGATTATTTGAGACAAATGACGTGCATAAGTATGCATATGACTTGAATAAAGAGATTCATGGAGCCATCAAATTGATCACTTGTGTCGTTTTAACCAGTCCTGTCATTTACCACCTTTGAGGCCTTGGACCTGTCCTTTCTCCTTCCTAAGTCTGAAAATGCATTATGGATTTAACATGTATGTCAGCTCTGATCCAGTGGAGGCTCATTCAGCTAAAATACGTTGTCTAACTTATAATTTTATTTTGAGAGAACTGTGGGAGTAACCAAAACCATGGCCTGAAGACTGTCCTAACCAGGATTGGTTAAAGCTGCTCTAAGGAAGCTTCTGTCTTCTATCTTCCAGCCAGGGCAGCAGCATTTTAGCAGCAAGATAAAGGAAACCTTTAATATTTGGGATCTGGAGTTTGTTTAAAAGCAGTTCCACATCCAGACCCCTGACCATCTGATACTGTGTCCTCCTGCCCTCTCCCTCCTCGTTTTATATTTCCAACATCATTCTTGGATGTTCCATGTTGTGTGGAAGATATGGAGGCAAAAAAATTCAAGTTGTGTTTAATCCAGGCTTTCACCAAATTTCTTCTCCAAATCCTTGTTGTATGATTCAGTGAACAAGTACACTGTGGGCTTTGTACTTGCCCAAGGTAAGCATTTTTTTATTGGACATAGATTTTTAATAATTAAAGTCATGATCACATTACAGAAATATGGGAAATGGGAAAATCATTACTTATAACCCTACCATCCAAACCCTCTGTCGTCATGTTTCCTGCAACATTATTTTTTTCTTACATTTCAGCTTTTAAGTTGTGATCTAATTTTAATCAGTTAATTTTAAAGATTTATAGCATTTTTTTCTTTTAGCATGTCATTTCCTTTTCTTGTGTTTTTAAATATCTTTTTTTTTATAAATTTGTATTTTTTTTAAAAGATGTATTTATTTATACATACAAGCTGGGGCACAGGCCAGAGGCATGGGGCCGCGAGAGGGTTCACCAGAGACAGTGAGGAGCAGAACAGGCAGATCAACGAAAATACACTGCTGAGGGGAACAGCAGCTGAGGCAGGAGAGGTCTGCCCTGCCATGTGGGAATCTCCCTGGCTGGGCGTCAAACTCGCGTCACCGCTCCCAACGGCTCCACAGCGCAGCGCTTAATTGCTGTGCCACCAGGGAGGCCCTAAATATCTTTTATAGTAATCATATTTCCAAAAGGAAATGTTATTAATTTAAGAAAGCACAATTTGCACTCAAACAAATATCCATATCACACTCACTTTGGAATAGTAATTTAGAAGGATTTATGTCTGTTGCCTTTTGTTATTAACAACAAATATTTGCCAATGACAAAGAACTAACATTTTATCTTAGAATAGATGTGGCTTCATTGCTCAGTGCCAGGCCTCTCTACAGGGTGCCCACCTCGTAGAAGTGGGCTCTTCATGCTGATTAAACTCCTCTTCACCTTGAGTTTAAGCTTGTTTGTATAGTAATGCTTTCTTTTCAGTGGATGACAGTGTGTCGTAAAATAATTTGACTGTGAGGTCATTCAGACAGAGCGAAAGAATGTGACACACAGATGAACATCCTTTCTCCTTGTCACCTTAAATAATCAGAATAATCTTTATAATGGAATGTATTAACTGCAAAAAAAGAAGTATTAATTTTACCCATTATTTTAGTAGCATTTTTGCCTAAGATCTTTCCCCTTAAATCTTGTTTTGAGAAAAATTATGTAGAACATTAGCGTGGAGGGCCAGTGAAGATGTATTTTAAATTTCTGAGCTATTATGTTGGCTTTTATCAAATTGCTACCAAGGAACAGTGAATGAATGGAGAATTGCTTCCTCCCTCAATGATATACACACACCCACACACACATACACACATGAGTGTGCCTGCTTCTTAGTGGAATAATTTCACTCTAATTCTCATTAGGATTAGAAATATTTTGAAGGTGCTAAGTGACCCCCATACCTTTGAATAACTTGTCATCCCTTTTTGAATGGTCATGCGTTTACTTAATTGATTAATTAATTAATTATTGAGGTAAGAGTTTATACATTGTATTTCAGTCATGTCAACCTTTTTAAGTTTTTGTTGAAGTCCTAAGTTAATATTGAAGTCCAAAGGAGAAATTTAGGACAGATGAGAGGCAATCCCAACCTTGGCATCAATTTACCACGTTAACTTGTAGCAAATCATATTCCTTTCTTCCCCTCTGCAGTAGTCTTGTTACTAGAGAAAATATTCCGTAGGGTAGAGACATATGATTACCAGTCGAGCTTCATGAAATTGACTTTAGAAATCTTTGCAAAATATGAAGCATATGTTTAAGAATAGTAATAATTGGGTCTCAGGCAGTTTGCATGTGCTTTTTAAAAAACACGCAATAAAAAAAAAGACCTCTTCTTATTTACACAGCCCAGTACTTTGAAATTTCTCATGGCGGAAAGCAGTCCTGCATGTACATAACCTATGAATTATCCTTGAAATAAAATGTTTAATTACAGTTGACATTTCTGAACCCATTGCAGGTGGTGCCCATCTGAAGAGTGACATTGTTTACTACACCACAAGGCTCCAGGCCTAGTGTCAGAGATTATAAACCAATTTCCATCCCTGCTTTAATGCTGGTTTAATATCAGAAGAAGAACTTTACTGTGTAAATATTAAACATTTTGTTTAAATATTAAGTACCAAAGGTCTTTTCCTTTTGATTATTAAAACAGGAAGAGCCCCAACTTTGAAAGAGGTGCCTTGTTGTATTAAGAAAATGACTGGTTCTTTACCTCCAGGTTAATTATCACTGGCCAGAGATGCGTGCTCAGGCAAAATGTCAGTTGTGTACATGTGCCATTGTGAATCTTGGTCATGGAACAGCTATACCGACCAGGAGTTTGCATTGCTAACAATGAGCTTATTAGGAATGGTGCATTTCTCTTGTTCTTTGCCTAAGAAGTGGTCTTATGATAATTGATTTACAGTGCTCTCTCCTTGCTAGATGCAGGTAGAGCCGGATGGGAAATCTAGATAGTGAGCCATGAGGAGCCCAGCTGTAGCTGGTGGTTTTATCACCACCAAACTGCGAAAGGGATGATCATCTGAAGGGAGGACATGAAAGGATCCATGGTGAAACATTTGCTTGTATGCCCAGCTAAGATTGAAATTAAACAAGGGAAGTGTAATTTAGGAAAACCTGTTCTAGCAAATACTCAAGATTTAGATGTAAACTCAATGTATTGTATCTTCCAAGTAGTGGCTTTGGGAACTAGTTGGAGAAAAGTCTCAATTCCTCTCCATTGTGGAAAAATCAGCTGTGTTTTTTATTCTGTGGCAAGCCAGGTTTGTTAGCTTTGTTTCTTTTCTTACATATTTTCTTAAAGTCCTTGCATAGAACACTTTGCATCTATTAGGCAGGTATGAGAGAGCCAGATGTTCTTAAATTGATAGTTGTTGGGTCTATCCTGCTGAAGGGCTTATAGGAAGGCAAATGCTGGTTTTAGACTTTTGATATTCAAATAAATTCAACACTGCTAAATATGGAAGTGTCTTTAGAATGCTGTCTGAGAAAGATGATGAAATCAGGCAAATCTTGTTAGGGGAATGTTTTAGAGCACAGAGATTTTGATGGAAAAAAGAAAAGGGGTGTCTGTTGACTTTTTCCTAGAATTATTGAGCCTATTATTTACATTTAGAGGGTTAGATTGTAATGTTACCAAGCGGTTTTAGGCCATGCATCAGTTTATCAGTAATTTATAAGCACTTAAAAAAAAAAAAGAAATCCCTTCTATTATTTAATCAACTGGCATATAGGTATATTGAGCATCTATTTTGTGCCTGGCATTTTGGTGAGCGCTCTCACTCTCCAGATAGATCTTAAAAGTCAAGATTAATTTACTTGATCCAATTAGACAAGTATTTTACACATTAAAATGTTTAATGGTAGGACAACAAGGTTGGCCCAGTAGGTAGGTGTGATCAGATTTTATAAGAATAGAGAAGGAGATTGAGAAAAGTGCTATACTTGAGCTGCATCATTTGGGGAGACTTGAGTCCACAGTATTAAACGTACATTTGCTCCTGGAATCGGGAAGTCCCCTGGAGGCTGTGGAAATCAACAATCTACCGATAAGTTAGTACAATGACAGAGGGGCTAGAAAAGAAAGGTGGATTCTAGGAAACTTTATATTGGGTGGTTACTATAAGCTCTTTCAAAATAATGTTTCTCATTATGTTTCCTCATATGAGTGTGGAAAATATAACTCATGGTCAGAGCATGAGTCAAGGATTTGGAAGGCATGCATTTTTCTGTTACTACTGACACCGTGTGACTTCAGACTTTCTATACCTTCCGGCTTCCCTGCTGCTAGATTCAACGTAACCATAGCAAATGATCTAACTACCAGATAAGACTTTTAATATGTTTTAAGTTTCCTATATGAAAGACTCTTTGAAATTACGGGAATTATGTTTAATATCCATGACTTATTTTTTTTTTTATTTCAGCCCATCAAAGGAAGAGAGGGGCAGATTACATTCTGAGTCAAAGCTATTACACTGTAAACCTTTTAAACATGAATTTGCCTTTTCCTTATTTATGTATGTCATTTGCTAGTATCCTTCAAAGATTCCCTTTTTGAAAGATTTACAGTGCTACTTATTGAGTTTGGTTGTTTAATATGATTTTATTTTCAACAACTACTTTAGTGAAATCTTTGATATCCCTCTTTAGTTGAGATTGACTTAATCTTTAAGTGTTGTTTTTCATGTGCATATCCTTTAAAAGGTGAGGAAATTTTATGGTCAAGAGTCTTCATATTTTCTAATATTCTTTTACCTACTTTTCTATGAAAAAAGAAACAATTACTGACTTCTTATGATATAAAAACACTGCTATACTGAAGACATACCATAATAAAAGGTATTGTCTACTCTTTTAGGAACTTACAATGTAGTAGCAAAGATTGACATTAATACACAGTGATGTTGATGAGTGGCGTGTGTGGTAAAATAACCTGTGATGTGCTTTCATTCAGAAAATGCATACTAAGCGTGTACCAAGTGTATCTATATGACATGTTAAGAGACAAAGTAAGAACTCCAACTGAGGAGGTCTGAACTGGGCCCTAGAAGAAGATAGGATTATGATAGGGAATGATAATGCTTTTAGCCTAGGTCCTCCCTTTGCAAAGTATCAAGGCTCCGTGTCCAAGGTGTGGTCAAGGAAGTCAAAGTAGCTAGGAGGAGGCTAGGTGAAGTCTGTGGTTAGTCTGAGTTCATTACATACAGCATGCAGGACAGAAATGTTTCATAGTACAGTAAAATAGAACAAAATATGGAGAATATTCATAGATATCAAGAGAGATGACCAAAAGGAGACTGATTGAAAGAAGTTGGTCCATCACTTTTTGAAAAAATGTCACTGTTCAGAGCTGTGGAATGGTATTTTCTTTCTACTCATCTCAAAAGAGATCATGTCTAGCACTGTGTCCCTGGCTCCATCAGAGGTCACCTCTTCCAATTCATTAGAGGTAAGTAGAGCAATCAACTTGAATCAATGCTCATTTCTGTTTCAAGAAATCTGAAAAACGTATTTCATTTTCAAAAGTATCGTTGATGGAGTGCTTTCACTTCCCTTCTGGGCTCTTTACACACTATGCTGTTCTTGGAAATGTTGATAGAACATAAAATCCATTCAATGTGAAGTTTCACGGAGCAGTTCTCTGGTGGTTCTTGAAATAACAATCACTTTAGAAGAGGTAGAGCACCCTGGTCTTTCAGGTAATCATACTCTGTAAATGCAAATCACCGTAATTATAAATGCGAACTCCTTGGAATGAAAGTGTTTCTCAGAGTTCTTAGAAGAAAGAAGACCTTCATGAATTTACTATTCAGTAAAGACCACTAAAAATTTTAATGTTGATATGAAAATAGAATAGTTTTTCCCGTAAAAACTCCAAATTCATTTTGTGCATAGTATGTTCTTTCCTATAGGCTCACCCCTTGATGATTTGTACCATTTTTTAATTTCTCAAGAAATATGTGAAATGTGCCATTGTTTCAAGATATTTTGACCTAGCTTCTGGTTACCAGGATGCATTAGTAAAATCACTGTAGTTTCTTAATAGAAGAAATGCATTACTTTGCGGTAGATTTGTTTAAAGTTTTGAGAATTGGGATTTGTTGAATGTTTCAAATATTGCTGAAACCTCTTACACAGCAATTTTTAAATGCACGTTGATTATAATATAATAAACGTACTTCCCATTAAACACATTAGTAAAATAGTGCATAGTATGTTTTACTGCTATTCATCCCACTTTGGGTTGTACTAAAAGCAAGCATTAGAAAATATTCTATCTTTTAACTAAACATATTAACATTATTTTAGGGTACTAAGTTTTAAAAGTCTAGGTCTAACCCTCTGTCAAAAGGACTCTATGATATCAAAAAGTTTTCCTGACTATATAATTGCTTTTCATGCACTATGGAAAAAAATCAAATTTTGTTTCAGAAACAATTTCAAATAGATCCATTTCTGTTTTCGTGGAATTTAAATTATTTGGTATTTTATTTTATTGAGAGGTACTGAGCATTTCATGTGGAATGATTGTTTAATCAAGTTTAAAGCTATGGGAGATACTAACATAGAGAAGGAAAATGGATGGGACACTTCCCTTTACTGCATTTTGGAAGAAAACAGACTGATGCAGAGAATACATACCAAAAGAGCCTGTCTGTTTCTTGTCTAAACAGGCAGAATCAGGAAAGTCTATAGTACTTTTTTTTTAAGCATTTGCCTATGTTTTAAAATACATATCAGTAGTTGTTTATCAGCAGACCTAAATTTTTTTTTTCCTTTCAAGGTAAGTAACAAATTATATCTGGTGAAAAGGAAAGAAGGACAATTTCTTCTATTTTGCATCAGGAGTAAAACCTAGCATGAAACATATTGATAAAATTTGTGTGGGCTGGTAATTTTCACAACCTACTTACAAGGCAATAATACATTTTCCAGATATTCAAATAATATGTATTACAGAGATTTGAAGGCAACAGAAATGACTCTAGCAGAAAGAAATGCAGCTAGAGGTACCCTCCATTTGAAGAAGTATAGGGGTAGGATCCACTATTGAGAATCCCTTATAGGTTGTTTGTCCTATTATCAACCTAATCCTATAAATTATAGCAAATGCATTGGTGCATTTTGGAGAAATATGATTGCTTATTATACATTTTTAATTCCAAGTAGCCTAAACCAGGAGGTTTCCTTTCTATTATTTCAAACCTAAACTCCCATATCTGTTTTGCCTCTTTGAGAGGTCTGTGAACTGGAAATTACATTTCAACACATTCAAATTATTACTGAGGCTTGATCCTGAGGGGTAAATTTTCAGTGCATGGCAGTGGGATTTGACTGCGTAATTCCTATTAATACTAATAACAGTCAATTACTAGACTCAGGAATGTACCTGAGGAATTTCTTCTGAAGCAGAAATACATGAAAACAATGTCTTTTCGTTTAACTCACTATCAGATACAGTATAAACCTTCACGGCACCAAGAACAGATTGGATAATTTAAGAAAAACAAAGAATCACAATTATAAAAAAAGATTACTTGAACTTGTGAAACACATTCATATTGCTTTTGTATCTTATCAACCATAGGCATGGTTGGAGAGGAAGCCTTGCAAGAGTCAAAAGAGATCGCTCATCATCTTTCCTGCAGCCCTGGTGAGAAAGGCCATGATTTCCACATGCCTGCTTGGGAGTGTGTGATACTCTGCTACCCAGATTAGCATCCTCTTCCCACATCTGTAATAATTTGGGGGGTGTGGACTAAATTTAATATATGAGCCTTCATTGAGTTTAGTTTGGTTCTCATTCTGCTTCATTCAACTTTCCTATTTCCTGTACTTAATGAAATTGATAGCCAATACAAATTTAATGTCTCAAAAATGACTCACCCTACAAATGCAGATTTTGAGAAAACATTGCCTAAAGCGACGCTGACCTTGGACAATATTGTACCTTGTCATGAATTCGTGATAGTTACTGTTGGGATTGACTATGACCCCTTTGGCAGACATTATAGACATCATCCTCTCTACCCATGAAATTCTTCTCCCCTCCCTGCCCCCGGGTACATACTCCCAGCCTTACAAATCTCACTTTGATATTTTGAACACTGATTTATTTCCCTAAGCAGACATCCATCCCCTCCAGTGTCTGAGTACAGGCTCCTAAGTCAGACCTAAAGCTTTGTGACTTAGGGCAAATTGGATTTCCTCTGTGGGTTTCATTGCCTTCTTTATGAAATGAGGAAAATAACAGTGCCGATTACATAGGGGATTGGAAGAATTAATAGAATTAAGAAAAGTATAGTTCTTGAAACAACGCCTAGTACATGGTAACACTAATATTGAGGATTATTATCCCCATAGATCTTTGTATACCATCCTCTTATCTTTTAGTGATATTTTAGTCTTTCTTCTCTCGCTTTGTAAAGAAGATCCTGTTTCTGTGTTCTCTGTCTTTGAGCCTTTGTTTTGCTGTTCAGGCTAATGGAAAAGCAAAGAATAGGAAGGAACTAAGAGCAAACTGACTGTAGGGTAAAGATTGCTCAGGCTTTAGCACCCTTGGCCTCTGTGGCTATCACCTGCAGTCTTGAATGCAGGAGGTGATTGGGAGCGTGGGCTCAGGGTACTCATGCCTGATGGTGGACACCTGGAGTATGGTGTGGGCCTGAGTAAGTGGGCACACCTGAGCCTGGAGCCTGAGTGCGTGAGGGTGGCGTCACAGAAGTCGAGGGCAGAGGATGGTGGGACAGAGGACCATGTGTGGACAGTGGTGGAATGGCTACAAGAGGAAGATACCACACGACAATGCTAGAGAGAGCCCATAAAGAGTAAAGATTCTCTGGGGCTAGGAGGCCTGCCAGCCTCCTGGCTCCCTGGCTCCCTGGCTCCCCTTCCTGCCCTGTGCCTGGTTGCTGCATTGCAAGTGGTGTAGAAAGATCATTAAGAGCCTGAAAAAACCACTGCGGGCTCCAGGACTCCTTTACTCATCTGCCCAGATCCATAGAGAACCTGCCCTGTGCCTTGCTGGCACCACACTGACACAAATTAGAACATGTAGTAAGGCAAAGAATGAAATTTGGAAAATGGGAAGAAGAGGTGAGAAAATGGGGACCAAGAACACAGGCTTAGGTATTTAGGTGGGGGGTGAGGAGGGCAGAATATGGATGAGAGGTGAGGGAATGGGAATGGAAGAGCAGGGGATGAGAGGAGAGAAGATACATGAAGCTAAGAGGAGCCTTAGCCTGTATACTATAGCTGATCTCCAGGCAATGCTGTTCATTCTCTAGCATCCTCACAGATAGCAGCTGCGTTATGCCCTCAGTGTGTTGTGGCAATCTCCACAGAGGCTTATTCCAGCTATCTCCAAGCATATTAAATCTGAGACCAAATATGCTGTTCAAAATTCTCCTTTATAAAATTGAAGTAATGTTGGTTTACGACACTGCAAGTTTCAGGTGTACAGCTTCACACTTTAACATCTGATATCACATTCCATGTTCACATCAAAGGTCTAATTGCCATCAATCTAACCACTACCTTGACTCATCCCACCTGTCACCCCCACACAACCAACAAATTTTGGAAAGATTTTATTTCACTTCTTTTTGGTAACCTGATTATACATAACAATGTCTATAACACTCCTGATCTTTCAAGTGTTTAAAATGTTTTCATACTCATGGTTTCATTTGTTTTCCCCACAGCAGTTTTGCAAATTTACAGGATGGGTGCTATCATTCCAATTATAGACAAGTGGTAAACCATGGTTCAGAGAGAGCCTGTTCAGAACCGGGTTCCTGTGACTCCCACTTGGGGTTCTTTCTATTCCATCGCAATGGCTCCCTGGATGTGTCTGTAGGCCTAGTGGGCCCATATGATCTCTCCATTCTTTGGGCTTCTGGAATCACCTCTGCATTTTTTTTAATCAGCATTTCCTCATTTTCCTTTATTTGTGTGCTAGTTGTCTTAGGTTCATCTGGCCTTGATAGCATGATTATAAAAGTTCCTTTTGGAAAAGGGTTGTGTTTCTTTAGAACATGCAGAGGCTACAGGCTTCCAAGCAGTTTCCTTGCTCTGGGCGCAGAAGTCAGACAACTGGGCCACATGTTTTTACTTTTCTGTCCTAGGAAGTCTTGCCTTAGGTCATAATACTGACGTGGGGATTAGAACCCACAACCTCTGCCTGCCCTCTCTGTGGTTTAGCCCTTTGAGCCATGCTGCATTTAGGCTTAGTAATTAGCACTTAGAAAGCCATTGAGGTCAATCCCCAATGCACCTGTGTAAAATTTGGATTTCTTTAATTGTCAAAGCCTCTCAGAACACTTCTGAATAAATCTGTGCATTTGAAAATAAGTTAACTGATGCCATTATCCATATTCCCTGTGAAGGGGATGCAGCAGCAGTGTATGGACAGAACGAAAGTCTATTAATACTCACATGTGTGGTAAGGTGACATTCAGATGCATCTGTTTCCTCTCATAAAGTCACCTGCTGGAAGCCTATTGAGTAAATGTTAATGAATTTGGGTGTACCTTAGCTGCAAATGGATCAGCTCTTCTTAATGTAACATTACAGCAACCTAGATTCACTTGGATTATTCTGCTGATTTAAATTAAATTGAACACCAAAGCCAGCGAAATGTATTAGAGAGGAATTAGATGTGCTACAGAAACATTTAAAGGATGTTCTTAGAACCCTCAAGAAGGGGAGAAAGAATAAGAATATCTCTTTGTATTCTTTCTGCTTAAAACCCAAGATACACATTTGGAGAAATGGACATGATGATTCTATGGTGTGAGGGGAGCTTGCCCTGTGAGCTCCATTAATGTTCACAGATTGCTCCATAGTCTCATCTTTAAAACCTCATACTGGAAGCATGCTGTCAAGGTCCTGACAAATTTGGCTTAAAAATTCAGCTGGTTTTTAGCCAGAGGTGAAGAGAAAAAAAAAAACCAACAACACTAAAGGTCCGTTGTTGTTTTTACTGTTTCACAAAAAGATAAAGCTTGGATTTCTCTGTGTAATCAATTATTTCACAAAATAGCATGCAATGGCCTCTCAAATCAAATTGAAACTCCAAGTAAAGGCGTAATACCTCCCTCCCACATCTTCCTATCTCACTCTTCTTTAGTCTTATATGCTGTGTTTAAGTCCAATGAATTTAATTAATTCCTACCCATGTTCATTAACACAAACAACCCTTTACTTTGTGGCTTCTCATATGTGTTATCTCCTCCTCATGAGGGTGTAAATACTTAAGTGTATAATTCATGGGCTCTGCTTTTGATGTAGCGCCTCAGAGAGGATTTAAGAATTTTCTGCATGGACCTTATGACCCTTATTGACTTATTAATCTCATTTAGAAGATAAATTTGGCCAGACAGCAACAAATACTTATAGAAAACTTAATTTTGACTATTTTTTCCTCAGAGGGAAGCTGCTGTGTGAAAGTGGTCTATTTGTGTTTTGGTTGATGATGTTGGTTCTTTGATATTTGTACAATTGTGAATAAAATGTTTTCTCAGTCTTCATGAGGGGTTACTTTTTCTCCCTGAAAGCAGATTTAACTTTACTGGTCCTTGCTTGGTCGGAGTCTCTGTCTACCACGATCATATTCTCCAAAGAGCTTTGAACTGGGGTTATTATTATTATTATTATTATTTTTTACTAATAATGGATAATAATAAATAATGTCCGCTTTTAAATACCTCCACACAGCATAATCATCATATATGGTTGAAGCTGATGCTTGACCAACAATTGGCAAGAAATCCTAATATTTGAAAGAGGCCAGTATGTTTTGCTATTGCCAGAGTTCCATGGAAGCAGAATAAAGCAGCTCACTTGAATTTATAGTGATTGTTGGACAACTTTCTAAGTTCCACATCAGGTTGTACACATAAAGCACATGGTGAGGAGTACTGAGAGCATTGTGTTTTTGGTTGGAGTAGTGGTCTTCCATCTCCAACCTCTTCTGGTATTGTTAGTACAAATGAAATAGTCTAATGATGGAATATATGGAAAACAAATAAAATTAAAGCCACTTTGTAGAGGCAAGAAAACACCAGGGAGCAGGTTCTCAATGGAGCTGCGCAGATAGGTCTAAAGGAAAGAAGGAGGGGTCCTGGAGCCCTCGATGGCTTTTTAAGGCTTTTTCAGTCTCTTTTAGAGAGGCAACAGGTGCAGGGCAGGCAATGGAGCTGGTAAGCCTCCCAGCCCCCAGCGAATCTTCACTTTCTAGGGCTCTCTGGAGGCATCCCCTGGTCCCTGCTATACCCCAAATGGTCTTCTGCTCCACGCGCTGTTCTCTGCTGCCACTTCTGATGCTGCTACTGATGCTTCTTATGCCCAGTCTCTGGCTCAGGTGTGCCCACTTATGCATGCCCACACTCTACTCCAGGTACCCGCCATCAGGCATGCATGTAGGCCCACAGGGGTCCATCATTGAGGGGAGGGCGGAAAAACCTGATAATTCTCCTTTACCCTATACACTTGAATGAAGAATCTGCATTCATCAATATAGAAGAACACATACACACAAACACACACATATTCCTTCTAGTAAGCAGATTAAATAGTAAAAGTAACAGGTAAAATTAATTTCATTTATTTTTTAAAGATTTATTTATTTTTGCATAGAAGCTGGGGTGCAGGCCAGAGGTATGGGGCGGTGAGAGGGTTCACCAGAGACAGAGCAGGGAGCAGAACAGGCAGATCAACCAAAATACACTGCTGAGGGGAGCAACGGGCAAGACAGGAGAGGTCTACTGCACCATGTGGGAATCTCCCCAGCCGGGCATCAAACTCATGCCACAGCCGGCAACAGCTCCACAGTGCTGCGCTCAACCCATTGCACCACCAGGGAGGCCCTGAAATTAATTTTAGTAATATATTTTATTTAACTAGTCAAAACTTTGTCATTAAAAATGTAATCGATATAATAAAGCCACTGATAAGATATTCTATTTTTTAATTTCCATATTATCCTCAAATCTGGAATATTTTACCCTCATAGTACACCTGAATTCAGCCTAAACACATCTCAACTTCTCAATAGCTACAAGTGGCCAATGGCTACTACACTGGATTGTTCGGGTTTAAAGGTACCATTTGTAGGGGTTAGAAAAGTAAGAAAGACTCTGGATTTGAATCTTGGCTCTGCCTCAGGATTTCTATGATCATTGACACATTAGCAAAACTTTCTGAGACTGTTCCCTAACACGTAAGACAAAGGTAATCATTGTGCCTCTCTTGTGGTTTTCATGAGGATTAAATGAACTCTTAAGTACATGAAAATAGTAAATATACATACTAGATGATACAAAAATAATGACATGGCTGAGAAAGTTACCAAGGCTACAAGGGCATTTTTAAGAAATGCACCATATCCAAGTTGGATTTTTATATTCTTCAAATTGTGATTACCCTGCTCTCCAGCCGTGCCAGTATCAATGTTTAATTATTATTGCTGTCTTGACCGCACGGTGCATGTCGTGTGTGAGCTCCTTTTCTTTTGGAAATAGGCTTTTCCTATTTCAGGTAGTCAGTAAAAATACTTTCTCATACTCGGTTTTCAGAGATGCCAAAGTCTTGAAAGTAAGAAGCAAAGACAGGCTGGTATGAGCCATCTATTTTCAAAGACTAAACCTGGTTTGAGTTACTTTTTCATTGAGATAAATAATTTAAGTGGATAGATACAATGATTTTCCATAAGTAGAAGTTATTTACTCTCCTACTTGTACACAATTTTTGCTAGACCCAGAGAAAAATAAGACCCAGTATCTCAGTACACACCACAACTACAAATGGAGGAGTGGTGATTCTTACATCCTTCAGACAGCTGTCAGAATTCATGGGCATCATGGCCATGTTGTGGGCAGCCGAGAGTAAGTTACAATATTCACGTAGCTGCCAGCTACCCATAACAAGTGCCAGACATCAGTAGCTGTCCACATTGTCAAAGGGAAGCAAAAAGGACAAGCAAGCACCAATGATACTGCAACCAATGTTGTAATAGCTAACCAAGAGGACAATATTAATTCATGAGACCAGCATCCTTTGAAGCTAGCCAAAGACAAAAAGCAAAAAACAAAAACAAAAAACAAAGCAGGTATTCAGTCAGACTCTCTAGGTTGGCTAAATCCCATAGAAAAATCATAGGCCAGCCAAACCCCCAAATTGCCCGTTCAGATCCCTAGGAGAAGGGGAATTGTAGAGTATGATATTCAGAGTTGGTGCTTTCTGTCTGCTAATGAATTTCACTACTCTTTTTCATCCTTAGAGGGTGTGCAAAAATGACATTTGGTTCCTTCTAGTGATTGGAGGAACTTAGAAGTTCACTTTCTCCAATCCCCTCAATGATGTCTGCAAAAATTTAGACCCAGACACTTCAGCTAATTGCTCAAAATCAGAGTCAGAAGACTTCTATAGATCAGTCTTACCAGGCTTCTTTGCTACTCTCCTTTGATTTTGTTACAGCAAGAATCATTTTCTCTTTATTTTAGTAGGCATCCTAAGAATGGGAGAATGGAATACAGGAGTGGCAAAAACATCAAAGTCCCCACACAGAGGAACTCAGTCCACCCTTCTCCCAGGGCTTGCTTTCATAGTGGGTGTTCTTGTGGTTCAGTCAACCTAGACTTGATGACCTCAGCAACTATGTAGTCCATGCTTTCTCGCTGTCTCTTAGGTTCTGAGTCTGAAATATTTTATGTTTGCATACTTGATTCTATATAAAGCACTATGACAGTTCATGTGAATGCCTGAATTGCCCTAGATCCTGGGATTTAGGGAAATGTAAGTCATTTAAAGCACTTGTTAACGTACTGAAAATTCCTCTTTTATGTTTCTATATCTAAGTAGCATCCACTTCTCAGAGGGGCTAAGTTCCTGGAATGCTTCCTACTGTGAAAATTAACTTGTTTTATAAATGATAGTTTATTCTCACAAATACTAGACTTACAGGCAGCTGTGGAATTGTGCTAACATCTCTGGCCTTGAGTTACAAGTACTGAGATTTTCGAGCTCTGATCGGTCACATTTTAGCAAACATGGCTATGATTAGGATTAACATTATACAATGTGCAAGCATTGTATAAACTATAGAGCAGAGTACAAATGTAAGGGCTTATTATTTTCCCAAAATCTAATAGATATTTGCTTTTCTATATTAAAATCATTTCTATCTATATAAGGTATTTTCTATATGATAGACAGAGATTATATCCAGATTGGAGATGTTTATTGATAAGCTTCCCTTCTAATTTTTGTGACCCATTTATTTTAACAAGACTGCTTACTTTATAGCTGATTTGAAATTTGCCTCAAATATTCAACTGATAGTGACTACAGCTATCAGACCCACTGTTTATGGTGCAAAAATCAAACTAAACATTTATAAAAATTTCCACAGAAGATTCCAGCTAATGAAAGCACCATTTGTGATGTGCTAAAACATGCGCACACATAGGTATTGCCCCATTTATCAGACATGAGAGCTAATTACCTCATACACCACTATATCTCTTCCACTCTCTGCATTTCAATTCCCAATATTAACACATAGGTGGTCAAGCTGACCATCGAATAGCCTGCATGAGCATGAATGCATTAAATAATTTAATGTTGGAAGAGTTTATTAAACTGCCACATTCTAATCAGCATGCGTACCTGCCTTCATTAATTTTGCACTGGTCCATGGTGTGTCTCTACAGCCAACACGGAGAGCACTAATGTTAATAGGAGCTCTTAACAAACAGGACCAGTTAATCAAGGAAAATTTACTATTAACCACATGACCATGCATACTGCAATCTAATTACAATACGATTTAACCCTCACCCTGCCACACCCATTTAGACATCTTTCTTATTATTTGTCAATGAAACTGTAGAAAATAGGGGATCATTATTTCATTAGAGAGGGAGAGATTTGCATCTGCATATGATTGTGAATATGACAGTTTTCTGCTAGCTGCAGTTCTATGTTGAGGAGATTGAATTTTGTTAGTTTCAAAAATCACTTTAAAGAGAGCCTTGATTCTGTCTCCTAAATATATTTAATTCTCTGAAAATAATTGATGACAAAGAGAGTTTCCCTGAATGAATATCAATACTCTGAACTGGTTCGGGTGAAATTCAGCATTTGGCGAGTTACAGTTACTGCTATGTAAATGGTGTGGATATAATGTAGATCATTTAGTTTGACTGTTTAACAAAAATAATCTGAGATATTAACGTTAGGTCTGATAAGATTGGAACCTCATCACTTAACCAAATTTTGTTACTTCATTTCCAGTGAACTGGAGAAGCATTTGCCAAGACTTGCTATTTTGCGTATTTAGGGAAGTATATGAAAGGATAACGAAAATGTTACTAGTTTTTTTTTTTTTTTTAACTTCTTTAAGTTGTTGTCAGGTCTGTTTTATTCCTTTTGTGTGTGGTTACACTGGACTTCTTGTTTGGTAATTATCCCAGTTGCAGTGAAGCAGTGTGACTTTCTGAATCAGTAAAAAGACCTTTGAAAATTTAGAATTGTCAATGCCGATACATATGAAGGAGTGAATTTACGACATATTTATCAGTATTTTGTTTTATGATCACCTTTCTTCTTGGAATATTAGCATCCTGAAGGGGCTAAAGAAAAATTTGACAATTTCCTAAGAATTTCATTTAGATAACTGTAAGGACTTTTTAAAATACACACTTGAAAGATTAATTATCCTGCTTTAGAAATTTATTCTTCTTTGGTTGATAAAGACTATCTTCCAATAATATGTTTTATTTTGTTTAAGGTCAAATTCTTTTGCTTTAATCATACAACAGTTTCTTTTGGATCAGCTATGCCATCAGTTGATTAAACATTTATATGGAGTGGGTTTGGGCAGAAGATACCCCTTTATTCTGCATCACAGACCAGTAGTTCCACATCTGTATTGCATTTTTGTCTCGTGACTCATGACTTGGTGAGTGATTTTTATAGTATGTTAGCAGCAATAGTGACAAAGTTTTATGACTACATTGTGTAGTGATCTTACTTGTTGGAATTTCAGTACCATCAAATGTGCAGTTGATGAGATAGCCTTCTATTTACATAACGATGGTCCACAAGGAGACTTGGGCAAGAATGTAGTCTCAGAAGAACAATTAAAGCATGATATGATACACAAACTGTTAACACTTGCAACTTAACACAAATCCATTCCTTCTTGAAGTGACAATGAATTCCCTAATGCACCAAGTGTCAAGTAGATCGGGGTGGAGTTGGCAGACATGGCTGCAGAGGGTGCAGGCCCCTGGAAGGAAAAGGAGAGGTATCCAAAAAGACACATGTTACTTCACTCTGAGGGATCTGATTTAAGAAATGCAATGTCTGACTATATCCATCTTTCTTTATGAAACTTAAAGTAATATCATATTCAAAAGGAGAAAACATAATTTGAATTGAACCAAGAAAAAATATTATCTGACTCAACTGGTATAATATCTTCCAAATGACTGAAATAGTGTATATATAAAGAGCTCCTTGTGGAACCTAGTATTATATGAAGAATGGTTTGCTTATGTGTTGTCATCTTGATATTTTGACAAACTCTTGTCTGTGTATCTGACTGTCTAGACAAGCTAGAGAGGTTAGGGGGGAAAGTGTTCAATGTTGGGATCTCTGAATGGCGTTTCTGCCTCTGCACAATTCCCTGTTGTATAAATAGGGAATGTTAGATTGACTGATTTCTAAGGATTTCTGAATACATGGATTTTAGCATATGAAGTAATAGAACCTAAGAGACAACACTGGTCATAAGATTCCTTACAAATTTCAGAAACCTTAAATGAACATTTGGAAGAAAGTTAAACGATGGCTTCTTTTTCTTTTTAAATTTCATGTTAAAAAATAAGGCTATCCAATTTTTAGTCCCTTGCTTTCTTCTGCTTCTTGCAAAATGTACAAACTCCACATTGAGGGATGATAATGCAATTGTACTCTATATGACTCATAAATATAATTTAGTTTGGAAATGTCATATGATAATCCCACATAAAACCCTATTCATCAAAGGCCTGAGCTATCAGGTCATGATGGTGCTTTGATTATTTTACACATTATTTATACAGGGAAGAGCCAGAAGGCACATTCCACACATGATTTAAGAAAGAAAAAGAGCTCAATGGAGGGTTTATTTTTTTCACAAATATTCTGAAAATGGGAAAAGATAGATATGTTAAATTGGTTAGGCAATTCAACACACATGTACAAACTACACACACACACCCATATACACACATCTTATCAAAGAACTTGACAGAAAAAAATTCTGATGCCTGTAAGTACAAGAAATATGTACCCAATAAAATTAACACTATTCACCCTGAGTTGTGGTTTTTGTCTGGATTCACGTATAGACAGTGTTCAGCAACTAAGGTTGCACAACTCCAGTGTGTGACATTTGCTTTTAATAACCCCTGAGAGTTGGTTTGAGCCAGGAACCAGGAAAGGAGAAGAAGCAGGATGAGGAGGTCTTGTGGCAATCTTTATGAAAGGTTTATAGCCTCTGTTACCCAGAAATGGTGATTTTTAATAGGAGAACACTGGGAGCACACACTTGTGACTGTCCATGCATCTACAGACACTTAGCTCACATGCAGACATGCACACACACAACCATGTCAGTAATTGGTGTATTCCTGTGGGAGGGCAGACTGGGAGAATGAAGGGACACACGTAATAGGTCTTTGATCTGCTGCATCTACGTGTATTTACTGAGTTAGCCCAATATGCCGCTGGCAATTCTTTTGAAGCCCAGGTAAGAAAAAGAGTGCATGGGAAAGAAATTAAAGTAGAAAGGGAAGTCTTAAAATGAAGAAATGAAAAAAAAAACTTTTCATTTTCTTTATTTTCCCTGTATCTTATTTTTCTTCCTCAGTAACTTCAACAGGTTATGACTTTCCTCTAGGGAACAGATAAGTAGATAACACTGGTCAACAGTGAGAGCATTACTGACTTAAAAAGACCCTAATCTGTAGTATCTTGGTGTGCTGAACGTGAATATAACCCTGAAAATTTTTATTAGCTCTCATTTTGAAGATATTCCATAGAATTTATTTAATATGTTTCACTGTGTAAATTTATCTAGTAGGACTGCAATAACATCCTAAATCAACCTAGAATGATGTAATATTGCATTGCATTGCATAATACCATCATGCACACATCATCCAGAGCTGATTGCATCATTTTCTGATGCAATGCAATACTACTGCTAGCCGCTGCTGAAGTAAGCTGACGTCATCAGTGGACCAGATAAAGCCCTGTCAGAAAGGTTGAGCATTGAAAATATTTCAGACTTTGGTGAGACAGTTTAAGCTACTGTTCCACAGAACTGTTATTGTTTTATCCATTTAGGCACAACACAGAACAGTAATGCCTCAAAAGTGCATTAATAGCATGGACAATTGCTGCTCTATTTGTGGGGAAGTGACATTTGCCAACCAGAAAAAAAGTATCACTTTTCAAGTGAAGAAGGCTTATCATCTTTACTTTGGATGCAAAATTGGTGACCAAGACAAGCCTTGGGCCCCGCGTATATGCTCTGCTACACGTACAACCCAGCTTTCACACTGGTTAAATGGCAAAAGACCATCAATGCCGTTTGCAGTCCCCATGGTGTGGTGAGAGCCAAGCAACCACATAAAAGACTGTTACTTCTGCTTGGTTCCTCCTCTTTCCAGTGGAATAATGAAGCAAAAGAAGTCGAGAATAGTCTACCCAAACATTTCGTCTGCGTCGAGATGACCGGTTCAACAACTTGCTACAGGGTGATGCAAAACAAGCATGGAATGCTTTTCGCCTAGTGTCTACAAACTTTCTTGGGAATGTTAGGGCAGAAAACTGCACGGAACTAGTAGAAGACATGCTGATGCAGTATCAGAAACTTGGCTGCAATATGTCTCTAAATATCCATTTCCTTCATTCCCATCTGGATTTCTTCCCTGAAAACTATGGTATGGTTAGTGATGAACATGGCGATCGTTTTCATCAAGATATCACATCAATGGAACAAAGATACCAGGGAAAATGGTCCACTACAATGCTGGCTGACTACTGCTGGACACTCCCCAGAGATGCTCCTGAACAGCTGTACAAGAGACAAGCGAGGAAATCTAAGAAGCAGTCTATGACTTGATTTTTTTACAGGTATTAACCATAGGCCTATTACTATTGGCATGTATTTTGTCATGTAAACATCTATTTATTGCAGATTACAAAAAAAAACTAGAGCCAAAATTAGAATTTGACTTATATTCGTGTTGAGCACATACAAATTGATAGGAAATTATTAATTTTATTTTAGTAATATGACTTTTGTAAAAATTTGTTGGCCATTGTAATAGGTGAATTCTAGAATCATACTTATCATTGGGTTATACTTTCTGAGGATAATACAATATCCTGTACCATAGTAACTAGCTCAAGAGTTGTCCAGTTGTTTGAGGTATTTCTGTCCCTGAACAGTAGATAATTGCAGTATGATATTTACTTTGTAAGGGGGAAACTACAAAATTTGACTGGCAATCTAGTATAAAGACCCCAAAACCAATATTTTCCATAATATTCACGTTGCTCTCATTGAAAGAACCAAGATTGAAACAAATATTCATCCAAGATGTGAGATAAGATTAAGCATTTTGCTCAAAGAAATTGGCTTCAAAACACGAAAAAGAAAATTGCAGAATGGATTTTAATGAATGTTCTATTAAATATCTACATGATGTGATATTATGCCAACTTAATTAATTGTTAAATTTAGTATTCATTAAAACTTCACTGCATTTGAAAACAATTTGTGGGTTTAGATATTCTTACTTTGTAAAATTTCCAACTATACATGATGATTGCTGAGAATTCATAACAAATTGTGAATCAAATCAGTTGCTTGTAGCCAAATAATTTCAAAAGCAAATTTGCAAACATTTAAAAAAATACCAATATTAGGTTTAATGCAAGTCATGAGTATATTTTTAAATGAGTATTTATTTGTTTGGGGACAAGGTCGGCAAATGTAAGAGGGCTTAAGGCCAATGGGTATCTGAAAAGGCACCTGTGTAAAGAATCAATTGTCTTAAAGCAGCTGCAACGAAGGAACTTGTGTTTTAAGGACTGTTTCTTGATGCATTTTCTCATGGTGACAAAGCTGCGTTCTTTATTCCTAAGCAGGCTCAATAGAAGGGCATCAAGCTAGTCTTGAATATCTGTAGGGATGGCGGTGATTATGTGAAGCTCTTGCTGCAGGACAGCTCTTCCCTGCTGTCTTGATGCAGTTCTTGGACTACCTGGAACACAGTCGTTAACGATAATGATACCCTAGATGCGGACTCCCGTGGGCTTTCTAGACTCTTCATGTGAACCGTTGTAACCTTGCTCTATTTCGCATAAAACAGGGAACTGAATTGTCCTCTTACCTGGTTAATTGTGTCTTGAAGGAAATGTCTTTCTCGCAGATATCCCTCATTTTGGAATGTCAGCCACATTAAAAGACATTGCCCAGATCAACATTAGACAGTTTCCTGGAGGATAGCCTTTCCTGGCAGAAGATTTTCCCTTTTATTTTTTGGCTAAAATCTGTTTATATTAGACTAGCGAAGAAAAAAAAATGGTGGTCCTGAGCCATAAGAATAGTATCCACCTTAATCCTGAGAAAGAAAATTATATCAAGCTGGTGTTTGTTTGTGTAGTGCTTTCTCTGAGTAAACATTCAGTTGGCTACTGACAAAACTGGCTTGCACTGAGTTGTTTTATGCAGTGGGCTGGGACTTTTCTCTGTATTTTACCTAGTGGATCATTCCAGCTCTTACATTTTAGAAGGATGCAATGCTATCTCTACTCTCCCCCTCAGCCTCTGTCTTCAACCAGCTCCTCTCTCACCCCTTCATTCTTGTCTTCTACTTTGACTTGCTTTTGGGCAAACTTCTAATCGAAATTTTGTTATCTCATTCTGAGTCAACTTCCTTCTAGAAAAGACTCATTCTTATAAAAATCATGATAGTTTGACAAGCTGAGGGCAATTACCTGATCAATATCAGTCAGAATGAGAAGCCCATGATGGATGCCCCTTTGGATTGAAAGAAAAGCAGCACAGATATATTAAATTAAGCTCGTCTCATTTGGCCCATCACCAGAAGACACTGAAGCAAGGTAATTTGACCTTTAAAAAAAATCAAGAGACCATCTGTATCAGCCCAGTATGAGGAAAGGTCTTAGATGGGGTAATTAGAAAATTTTAATAATTACTGACTTTGCAATAGAGGCCTTTTTTCAAGTCTTTTTGGAGCTCAAACTAGAAATTAAGGGAAATTAGTGAGCCCGTTTCTTCAGCTTCTATAGAGTAGGTGGGGATATTCCATCAGGCAAGGTGAGCATAAGACAAAATGGGAAACGAGCTGTTGTCACTCTTCGGACACTGTAAGTTTTAACCTACCTTTGCAACTTGGCAGGTTAATAAATGTTTTAATTATACTTTTAGCTTGATACTTCTTCTAAAGCCAAATAGTAAATCTCTTTAGATTATGTTGTCATTGGCTGTTAGCATAGTTAACAAGGCAATAGATCTCAGGTATTTAGTCATCATTACTTCTCTTTGGCTCAAATCATTATAATCAACAACTGCACATTCAGAAGAATTAATATTTCCTCAGATTTAAGAAACAGTTTGAAAAGGTGACCTGTGCCCAGTAAAAATACACATTTTTGCTGATTATACAGTTATAGAAATGAACCATGATTTAAAAATTTATTTGTCATTTTCTTCCCTGAGACAAAATCTTTTTTTTTAAAAGATTTTATTTTATTTATGCATACAAGCTGGGGTTACAGGCCAGAGGTGTGGGGCAGTGAGAGGGTTCACCAGAGACAGAGTGGGGAGCAGGACAGGCAGATCGACAGAAATACTACACTGCTGAGGGGAGCAGCGGGCAAGGCAGGAGACGTCTGCCGAGCCATGTGGGAATCTTCCCGGTTGGTTTCGAACTCGCGTCACCACTGCAGACAGCTCCACAGCACAGCGCTTAACCGCTGCGCCACTGGGTAGGCCCCCTGAGACAAAATCTTAAGGCATTTTTCTCAAATCTTTCCTCTTCATACTGTCTGAAGGTCAGTGGCCCTGCAAACTGTGAACAGTGGCCTCCCTGTTGGCACAGGGGTTAAAATCTCAGTGCTATCAAGCTATCTCCAGCAATTGCAGCAGGAGTTGCATCCCTGGCCTGGAACTGACCCACATGATGCAGCAGACCTCTCCTATCTTGCCTGCTGCTTCCCTTAGTAGTGTATTTCAGTAGATCCATCTATACTGTTCCCCACTCCGTCTCTGGTGAATCCTCTCACCCCCTGCACTCTGGCCTACACTCCAGTTCTTGCATGCATAAATAATTAAAAATAAATCTTAAAAAAATAAAACTGTAAACAGAACACACTAGTATGAACATTTTGGGGGCCTGGCATGGGAAACTCTGTCCATAGCAATGCAGTGTCAGAGAGCCCTTAAGAAGTCTTAATATTCAGTGTTCTCAGATGCATAAAAAATCACCTAGACAGAATAATCCAGTGTACCTGGGGAGGGTCCAGGAGTCTGAATTTTCACAATTATCCCCAGCTGATACTAAGCTGGTGGTTCCTAGACCACATATTAAAAAAACACTGTATCTAGTCCTCTCTCCATTATCCTCCTGGCAGTGTGGAAAGTATACCAACTTAAGGTGATGAGAATCACTCATTCTTTACAAAGGCTACCATGGAAATAACCTGAGCCTCATTCAGTCAGATAATACAGTCCAAGACTTTGAGGTTCTATCACTTGTCTGTTAAAAACTTGCCACCTCTCTTCCTCTAGCTAGAATCCCTTTGTTTTATTTCAGTGCATTTTGCTCAAACATAGCCTACTCATAAAAGTATTCCTAGGGAAAAGGACAAATTTTTATTACATCATTTACCATCAATATAAGCTCCCTGCCTTTCATGTCTTATCCCAGACTTCCAATTCTCTCCTCTGTATAGGGCGCAATACTCTGGTTTCTCTTCAGATCACATAAATCTTTCGCCTTTTACTAAGCATAGGGTGCTCCTTGCCAGAAAGAAGAGAAATTTGTAAATTAGTTTATTTCACTCAGAGTAGAATCCAAAGACTTGCAAAATTGTCACTTCTATTCTAGCTTCTACTCACGTGAGTCAGCTACACAGGTCTCCATGTTACTTCTCCAACCTGCCAGTAACATTGTTCACCTGCAGTTCTCACAGTTTGGGACACTTTCCTTCCAGATGTCCACTTCTTTGCTTAAATCTCTGTCAGGCTCCCTACTATCTTATATAACACTAAAATCCAACTACTACCTCTTTAATCTGTTTTACCATAACAACCTATATATTTTTGTTATTTCCCCGTAACACTTATTTTCTTTTAACATACTAATTTAATTAAAAATATTCTCTTTATTTTCTGCCAACCCTATCAGATTATAAACACCATAAAGGTCAAAATTTATTTTTTAGACTTGTATTGGCTGTGACTATGCTTGGAACTTAGCCACTGCTCAATGATTCTTTGTTGGATGAAAAAGTGTCTAAATACACTGGTCAACAGTGAGATCATTACTGACTTAAAAAGACCCTAATCTGTAGGATCTTGGTGTGCTGAACATGCATATAACCCTGAAAGTTTTTATTAGCTTCATTTTGAAGATATTCCATAGAATTTATTTAATATGTTTCACTGTGTAAATTTATCCAGTAGGATTGCAACAACATCCTAAATCAACCTAGAATGATGTAATATTGCATTGCATTGCATAATACCATCATGCACACATCATCCAGAGCTGATTGCATCATTTTCTGATGCAATGCAATACTACTGCCAGGCGGCTGCTAAAGTAAGCTGACGTCATCAGTGGACCAGATAAAGCCCTGTCAGAAAGGTTGAGCATTGAAAATATTTCAGACTTTGGTGAGACAGTTTAAGCTACTGTTCCACAGAACTGTTATTGTTTTATCCATTTAGGCACAACACAGAACAGTAATGCCTCAAAAGTGCATTAATAGCATGGACAATTGCTGCTCTATTTGTGGGGAAGTGACATTTGCCAACCAGAAAAAAAGTATCACTTTTCAAGTGAAGAAGGCTTATCAACTTTACTTTGGATGCAAAACTGGTGACCAAGACAAGCCTTGGGCCCCGCGTATATGCTCTGCTACACGTACAACCCAGCTTTCACACTGGTTAAATGGCAAAAGACCATCAATGCCGTTTGCAGTCCCCATGGTGTGGTGAGAGCCAAGCAACCACATAAAAGACTGTTACTTCTGCTTGGTTCCTCCTCTTTCCAGTGGAATAACGAAGCAAAAGAAGTCGAGAATAGTCTACTCAAACATTTTGTCTGCATCGAGATGACCGGTTCAACAACTTGCTACAGGGTGATGCAAAACAAGCATGGAATGCTTTTCGCCTAGTGTCTACAAACTTTCTTGGGAATGTTAGGGCAGAAAACTGCATGGAACTAGAAGAAGACATGCTGATGCAGTATCAGAAACTTGGCTGCAATATGTCTCTAAAGAGCCATTTCCTTCATTCCCATCTGGATTTCTTCCCTGAAAACTGTGGTATGGTTAGTGATGAACATGGCGAACGTTTTCATCAAGATATCACATCAATGGAACAAAGATACCAGGGAAAATGGTCCACTACAATGCTGGCTGACTACTGCTGGACACTCCCCAGAGATGCTCCTGAACAGCTGTACAGAGACAAGCGAGGAAATCTAAGAAGTAGTCTATGACTTGATTTTTTTTTTACAGGTATTAACCATAGGCCTATTACTATTGGCATATATTTTATGATGTAAACATCTATTTATTGCAAATTGCAAAAAAAAAAACTAGAGCCAAAATTAGAATTTGACTTATATTCATGTTGAGCACATACAAATTGATAGGAAATGACTAATTTTATTTCAGTAACATGACTTTTGTAAAAATTTGTTGACCAGTGTTACCTTTGATAGTTCCCTTTCACAAGCATTAATAACAAGTGGAAATTCACACATAATTCAGAAAATATATTTGAATAGTAGGTCTTCTGGGGGGGGTCATATATTATACTACAAAGATGAGAAACTTCTCCATTTACTCCTCCAACTAGTGTTTTCAAACTGTTTATCATAAATACAGATTGTTGCTGTAACTGGGGGCAGAGTAATCAGAGAAATAGCAAATTATTGAGAAAAGTTGAATGAGTGAGAGCCATATGAGATGTTATCCAAATTGCATTGAATATAGTTTAGGAACTTGATGTTATCTTGGCATTTGGGACACATCTCTGTTGGAATTTATTTTGCCACATAAAGAGGAATAACTACCATTATGGAAAATTCATGGTGTGTTATGTATTACAACCTATTATCTTCCCATTTCTTCGAAAGAACCCCAATAAGTACAGTGTTAAGATTCATTGACTTGCAAGTGACAGAGAATCCAAGTATTTAATATAAAAACAAATGAGGGGGAAGAGAGTTGATATGGTTCTTGAATCTAGGAAGTCAAGAGAAAAAAAATGCATTGATACTGATTATTTAAACATTAAATAATCAAAGTAAAAATATAGTATCCGAGCATTTAAAAATAACCTAAGTATTCTAAATTTATATTCACACACTTTCATCAATTTCTTGGTCATAGCTACCATGACAATTCATTACATCGTAATTTTTGGTGTCAATTTGATTTTACCACAGATTGACTACCCAGATATTTGGTTGTACATCATGCTCTTTCTGTCTTTGAGGATGTTCTGAGTGAACTTCACATTTGATTTAGTAGACTGAGTAAAGTGATTGCTCAATGTGGGCGGGCCTATCCGACCTCTTGGAGGTCTTAGTAGAATAACAACCAAAAAAATGTAGTGAGGGATTCTGTCTCTGTCTCTTTTGAAACTGAACATCATTCTTCTACGTTTGAATGGGAACTACAGCACTGACTCTTGGGTCTCCAGCTTGCAGTTGGCAGACGATACAACTTAACCATCATAATCATGTGAGGCAATTCCTTAAATAAATAAGTTTATTTTCATATATATTTACCACTCTATATTTCTAGCTTTATTACATCTATGTCTCTTATCTATCTGTCCATTAATCCATCCATCCATCTATCCATCCATCCATCCATCCATCCATCCATCCATCCATTATATTGGTTCTATTTTTGTGGTGAATTCTTACTAAAACAAGATATTTTTAGAAGTAGAGGGATTTTTTTTTCAGTATGGTCTCCTTATTTTTATTTTCATAAAATTTCTGCAGTCTTATTCCAAGTTACATTGTAAGGTTAATAAATTTTAAATCTTTGACATTTTCAATTAATGTTTTTTCTGTCTACACTACAATACTTTGAAATGAAAAAAGTGCTTTCTCTATAAATGTTGAAGTAGTAGAATATTAAAATATATTCCACAAAATGAATGCTCTCAAATCTATTTTTTATATTGAAATATGTAAATATTGCAGGCCAAATATTTTCATAGATACTATCATTTTGCCTCTATTCTGTCAGATTTTCTTTGACAATATTTTTAGACAAAAACTCTTCAAATAAGTTGTCTCTATTTATGATTTTTTAAATGTGTTGCCGGTATAGATGCTATAAAATCTCAAACCTTCTCAATTTCACTCTTTTTCAGTGTATAATATAAATTTATCTAGTAAAATAATAATCCTTATAATAATCTTCTCAAAAATTGAACTATTCCCAACGACTACTATAAAATGCCAGAATTGAATTTTATATAATATTTGAATTGTCATTGTTTCATTTCTGCAGTTCTTCCCTTGCTTTTTTGTAGGGATAATTTTATCATCTTATTTGCACATTTTATGTTCATAATTGCAATTTGCTAAAATATTCAACAGCTGAAGTCTGTTGGTACTCTATTTGTTAAACAATTTGATTAAAGATTTTCTATTGATTTTGTATAATCATAATTTTGGATCATTTATAAAAATATATATTATCTTTATGAAATAAGAAGTTTGGTTTAAGAAAAGTTTCCATAAAAGTATAAATATTTGTAAAACCCATTTGATCATGAATAACAGAGACAATGCTTAATTACACATTGAAGTTATTTTTTTGTATTCAACATAAGTGTGATCACATTTTGTTATTCATTTAAGTGTATGTATGTGTGTTTACAACTATAGCTTCTATTTTCAGTGCAATATCACAGCTTATTTGGATATAATTATGAATTATATGTACATTACATTCAATTCCTGGTATATATCGGTTCTACAGGCTTCTTTGCACATGTTTTTAATATGATACTGTGCTCAACTGAATTCATATTTTTTTTTATTATTTCAACAAGACAAATGGTTGTGGCTTCAATGTTTTACTTTTAAATTGATTTTATAGTGGCATTTAATATCTGCGAATGTTTCATCTTTAGCAGAATAAACTTCTAAAGGTTTACTTTGACTCCATGAATTGTATGAAGAAAATTGAACCTTTATTAGACTTAATTGATTTTTCTATATGAAACATCCAGTGACACTGATAGGAAACTGGCATCCCTCCTTCTGTTAATTACTCCAGTGTATTAACAGCAATAGCTTCACTTTTCCTTTATTTAAAACATGAATTGAAAATAAGCATAATGAGGGCCTTTCTGGTGGCCTATGGGTTAAGTCTCAGTGCTATCACCACTGTGACCTGAGTTTGATCCCTGGCCAGGGAGCTAACCCATATGGCACAGCAGACCTTTCCTGGCTTGCCTACTGCTCCCCTCAGCAATGTATTTCAGTAAATCCACCTGTTCTGCTCCCCACTCGGTCTCTGGTGAACCATCTCACCTCCTGCACCTCTAGACTACACCCCAGTTCTTAGGAGCAACAAATAAATCTTTTTAAAAAGAAAGAAAATAAGCATAATGAGTTAAAAATAAAATGCCTTGATCTAAATGAAAAGCCATGGCTCTGAGTGACTATATAAATATGTATCTTCAAGTTGCATCTGTTAAATCATCCATTTGAGGCTCAGGCTTTAAAATAATTACTAACTTTTGAAATAGATACTGATGCTTCACAGCATCACAGACACAGATTTGTGTCTTTCAGTTTTCATGTCAGTGATATCATTTATGACTCAAAAAGTAAGCAGTGAATGTTAATAAACATTATGACAAATTAAACAATCAAATTACTGAGAAAAATGGAATGGCGCTCTGTCCAGAGTTGGTTCCTGTCCAGGGTTGGTTCCATCTAGAGTTGCTATGAAAAACTAGTTACCCACTGCCCTGAATGTTTGGAAAATGAATGAATGTAGAATAGTTAATACTAGAAGCATTTTAGGTTTTTAGTTAGAAGTTTGGTGATATTTGCCACCAGAAATATGTTGTAGGAATTTAACACTTTCTTGTATCAATTCACCGATGGTAAAATTGGTTTTATTATATATCATTCTGCTAAAGTTGAACTTATTGATGAGGTTAAATGAGGTCAAAAATTAAAATGTTTTCCCAAAATTTAAATAAAAACTACATGTCAAGTAATAACCAAACCTTTGTACTAAGGATATTCAGCTTATATTTTCATTTTCGTATTTAATTCTATTTTAATAGTCTCTTCATTATTTTTTCTTTAAACTGCCTTGTTCATTTCCTCACAGTATAGGCTTTCTCTCCCCTCAGGTGTGGTCCCCCTAGATTTCCCACCACCAAAGTGCCCACGGTTCTCTACCAACCACCACCATGCTCTCCTCCGACTTGTTCTCTACCCTCCCCCTCTCCTCTCCTGAGTGTCTCAGATCTGTGGTCTGCTTTCAAGGATCAGACTTACAGTTCGACTTTGTCTGAGACTTTGTTTTGTTTCTCTAGATTCCACATATAAGTGGAGCCAGCCAGTATTTATCTTTCTCCTTTGGGCTCACTTTGCTTTGAATAATCCCTTCCAGCTCCATTCATGTTGCCACAAATGGCATGAGTTTATCTTTTTTGATAGTTGTGTGTAGTGTTCCATTGTGAATATGTACCACATTTCTTGATCCAGTCTTCTATTTGGGGGTGTTTAGGTTGTTTCCATATCTTGGCTGTTGTGAATAGTTTGGCTTATGTTTTATATGCTCCACAAAAGAACTGCTTAGTCTCATATTCTGCTCAATTTTTGAAATACGATTTCTCTCATTTCACTTAAAATACAATTTCTCAGTAACCCTGACTGGACACTTGGCATTTTTAAGCATATCTCACACGCAGGCTTGAAACGCCACATGGCTGACAGAGTAGTAGCATCATGTGGTCCCTCCACTGCCACCTGTAACTAGAGGAAGTGAGCTACCTCTAGCTGTGCCCTGCATGCCACTTAGAAAAGGGGGCCTTAGTTAAACTGCAGTTAGAAATAAAAATGACAGAACATTTTTGGTCATTTTTCACATTTCTCCACATACTAAATGAAAACTTGGATTACTATACATGCTACTAAAAGAGTCTATACCAAGAACCAGCATTACAAAGGTTGACCCATCAAATCCCTTCTGGCTTCCTTGATTGAAACTGCACTCAGAGCCTCCTAACACCAGACTTAATGAAACCTCAGATCAGCTGACGCAAATTGTTCACCCTGATCACCCTGGGTCTAGGGAGAGCAAATACACATTTAGGAACAAAACTAGCTTAGGAAGTGTTTAGTAGAATGACTGTCAAAAACAAAACAAAACAAAAAACCAGAAAGGTAGAGGCCAGTTCACAGAACATCTTGTAGGTCATGGTTAAGATTTGGGGTTTCATTTTACATAATCCAGGAAGTTTGGGAAGACATCGATGCGGTTAATATTGAAAAGATCACAGAGCTTCTGTATGAACAGTAAACTGAATAGTATACAAATGGAAATCTTGTTAAGAAGCCAAGGCTATTATCAGGTCAAAGGATTTAATAAAATATATGGATGTGGTGAGAAATGGTCCATTTGGGAAATTCCTCATTAAGTGTATATCTGACAGAATATATCAATGAATTGAATGTGGAGAGAGAGAGAGAGAGAGAGAGAGAGAGAGAGAGAGAGAGAAGTCTAGGCTAAATGTGAGGTTTAATTGTTAGCCTCTGGATGAATGTTGGTGACATGGGCAGACGTGGGGAATGTCATGAGGAATAGTTGGAGGTGGAATCTAGATGTTTAATCTGTTTGTAAAAGTTAAGTTTGATGTGACTAGTCAGTCCCCACATACAAAGTTGATTAGTTATCTGGATGCATGCATGGTGGACTGATTGGGGCAAGAATTGGGAAACAGGAGATAGAGGAGATATTTATAGTGAGAGCAGTAGATAGGATCACTGAGGGAGTGGCTGTAGAAAAAGAAGAGAATTGTAGGCTGAGTCCCAGAGGACTATTGTGATTATTTGTTCAATAGGTGTGTAGATCCAAAAGTAAGATCTTATGTATTAATGCATTATCATAAGTATAAAAATGACCACATGTTTATTTGAAACATATACACATGTAAACCCCTAAATGAACCTCTTGTGTTTCATAGATTATTTTAAAAAGATACTTTCCATAAATTAATCAGTGTTGGGCAGAATTAGGATACTTGAGTCTTTTCATTGGTCTTCTAAAATAATTTGTATTTTCATTGTTCTCTTCAGTGCTCAGTACAGTGTTGTAATTTAATAAAAGTAATAGACCACTAACTTTCTTGTTCTTAATTTTAAGTTATTTAATAATAGAAAAATATATAGAAAATTAATATGAAATTCATAGTTCTGAATGACTAAGGAAATGAGACAAATTCTCCATTTGATTTGGAGGTCTGCCTATCACAAAAGATGTATTTCCTATCTGTAATCATAAACTTAGTTTATTAAGCAAAATGTGATTTTCTCTGGACATATCAATCCATAGTTGATACTTCAAATAACTTGCATGAAGGAATTATAGTCATTTATTAGGCATCTAATGACAATTTACTGATGCAAGCTGACAAAACATCAGAGTGACCAGTAAATCAGAGAGACAACTTTTCAAACCATTGTCTATAGAGAGAGTCACACCTAAAAATAATACAAGATGAAAGATTTGGGTATAGAGGATGGAAAGCAGAACCACCAAATGTGTCTAATTATGGAAGTAGCTAACCTCAAAGATCCTAAATTGGAACTCTGATGCTATAGTTTAGCAAGGAAACTTAAATTCTGTCTCTTTGGTGTGGTCAATTTGAAGAACCTCGTTGTGCAGGAAAAGCAAGGAGTTGTCTAACCTTTTGAAATCTTACACCATAAATATACTGCATGTTAGACAAGAGAAAAAGAAAGAAAAACTGACTAATTGAAGTGGATAGTTTTTGTTTAGCTATCTCCAATATACACATTTTGCAGATGAGGAAATCAGACTTGGAGAGGGGCGTAGTTGTCAAAGGTCACATAGTTCATAAGGTGTGCTGTCTGTTGTCCATAGCTGCCCATTGATGACACATGGAGTAGCAAGAGAGATCGGAGCCCTAAACATCTCAGCTAGGGTGACCTGTGCCTAATCCATGAGGTTCTGGGCCTTGAGCACAGTCTTTTTTTTAAACTTTTCTTTGTCAAATATTCTTAAGAGAGAGGATCCTAATAGCAGATTTGGATTTTCTTTAAATGTCATAAAAATTATCCAGAGCAGATCACTATTGAATTTGATTGATGAATACCACTGGTTGTTTCAAACAAAATCTTTTCTCAAAATCTATTAAATACATGTGGATTAAAAAAATGACCTAGGGTCTTCCTGGTGGTGCAAGGGATTAAATCTCAGCACTATGAAGCTATTAGCAGCCACTGCAGCACGAGTTCAATCCCTGGCCAGGGAGCTGACCCACATGGTGCAGCAGACCTCTCCTGTCTTGCCTGCTGCTCCCCTCAGCAGTGTATTTCAGTGGATCCACCTGTTTTCCTCCCCACTCTGTCTCTGGTGAATTCTCTCACTCCCCCACTTGCACCTCTGGTTTACACCCCTCCTCTTGTATGCATAAATAAATAAAGTAAATCTTTTGAAAAAATGACCTAACTAACAAAACTCAAGTCCCAAAGGAGGAGAAGGGCGACTGAAATTTGAAAGACCCTAGGAAGAGTCTTCCTTCTTTGCCATATCTGGAGCAGATTATCAACAATCAAGGCTCTGTACATTTTCAGAGTACTTGTGTGCTTCCCAAGGTAGTTAATTTTCCTTTAAAATTTCTAGTCACCGGTTATTTCCTCTTCTAAAAGGGGATTCTCCTTTAGTCTCATTGCACCAGAACTGGGCATCTTGTCAGTTTCTGTTTCTCATGCGATTTAAAATCAGGATAACAGACACAACCCCCCATGGGCAATCTCCTCATGGTGAAATTGGACAAAAATTGAATGACAGTTATAAACCCTGTTATCACTTATTATTGAGCCTATTTTCCTGAGTCATCTGCTGAAAATGAGCAATCTAACAAGGCTGTCATAAGAGTCTAGGTTCATCCACCATGAACTGCTGTGCAAATTCTAATATATATCTTTCTTGATTTATCAACTATGGATTGTATGTGTTTCAGCTAAACTTTAAAACATTAGTATTTTGATGGACTTCTTATCTCTCAACTTTATTAGTTATGTTATTAGTACTTTCAACAGTTACATTTATAACTTAATATATTTAAGCTTCTGTTACCCCATCATATAGAGGACTAGTGAGTCCTCACTAAACAAATGAGAAAATTAGCTTACTGATTTATTTTTAATCTTCCTTCTCCTCTTTCTCCACATCCCAACTTCTAGTAACTATACTATTATATATTTGTAATTATAATTGCTCCTATGCTTTGTCTATAAGCTGATTTAAAAAGTGTAAAAGAAATAAACACATGTAGCTAGCATCATTAGATCCATGGAAAGTAATATGTTTATATCACTTAATTTCTCTTACTTGAAAAGGAATGTTTACTCTAAGCATCAAGAGAAAGTGGGTCCCTTCTCCTCCTCCTCCTTTCATATCTTTTTTTTTAAAAAAAGATTTATTTATTTATGCGTACAAGAGCTGGGGTATAGGCCAGAGGTTTGGGGGTAAGAGGATTCATGAGAGATAGAGTGGGGAACAGAACAGGGGGATCTAATGAAATACCCTGCTGAGGGGAGCAGCAGGTGAGACAGGAGAAGTCTGCTATGCCATGTGGGTCAGCTCCCTGGACAGGGATCAAACTCTGTGCTGCAGTGGCTGCTGATAGCTTCAAGGTGCTGAGACTTAACCCCTTGCACCACCAGGAAGGCCCCCTCCTCCTTTCATATCTTAATGCATCCACATTAATCCCGGGTCTGTAAAAAAGAAATCTGTCCGTCTTTCATTATGTTTGTGTTGTCAATTTCATTTTTACACTCATCATGCTTCCTTTTCTTGGATTATTTTCCTCCAGGTTACCGAAGTTTTGTACTTTCTAGCCATTTCTTCATCTGACATTTGAGTTTTACTTTTTCGTTTTGAACTTCTTTTTTTTTTTAAGATTTATTAATTTATGTATACAAGCTAGGGTACAGGCCAGAGGCGTGGGGCGGCAAGAGGATTCACCAGAGACAGAGTGGGGAGCAGCACAGGCAGATCGAGGGATACACACTGCTGAGGGGAGCAGCGGGCAAGGAGAGGTCTGCAGCGCCATTTGGGAATCTCCCCAGCCAGGCGCTTAACCGCTGCACCAACAGGGAGGCCCTATTTTGAACTTCTTATACTTTGTTCGTAGCATTCATTGAAACCAATAATTCTTTATTGAGATTTTTCCAGTTGTCTCAAAAAATGTTTCACTTTTTTTGTTCTTCTCCAGGATTGTATTGAGGATCATGTGCTGCATTTTGTTTTCATATCTCTCTAGTCTCTAGTCTGAACCAGTTTTCCAGACTTTCTATGTATTTAACATCATTAAATTCATTTTTTATGTTTGCATATTCTCTTGTATCTGTCTACTGTTGACTTGAAGATCAGCATACTTAAAAGTTTGAACCTGATGAAGCTATATATCACTACATAGTGAAGGTTTATCATTCCTGGTCATATTTTGTAGATAATAACTTTGTTTTATTTTATTTATTTTGTTGCTGTAACGTTTTATGTCTTTTTGTTGTTGTTGTTTACTGGAAGTATAGGGTCTCTCCCCTCAGTTGTGTTACCACATCACGTCACCACCAAGATACCCATAGTTCTCCACTATCGTCCATTGTACTCCTCCCCACCTTGCTCTTGCCTCTCCCCGGGCCCCTCTGGTAGCCTCTAAGGTTCTAAGGTCATCTTTCTAGTGTTAGTTCTTAGTTCAACTTTATTTGATACTTTGGTTTCTCTATATTCCACATATAAATAACGCTGTCTGGTATTTGTATTTCTCCTTCTGACTTACTTCATTTAGCGTAATCCTTTCTAGCTCTATTCATGTTGTCACAAATGACGAGTTTATCATTTTTGATAGCTGAGTATATATGTGTGTGTGTGTGTATTTATATATACTCAGAAGGATATATACATATATCACATCTTCCTGATCCACTCACCCTAATTTGGACACTTAGCTTATATTCCATAGCTTAGCTGTTGTAAATAGTGCTACAATGAAGAAGAGAGTGCATATTTCCCTTTGAGTTAGCATTTTTGTAATTTCCAGGTAACTACTCAGTACTGAAATTGCTGGGTCATCTGGCAGATCCATTTGTAGTCTTTTGAGACACCTCCATTTGTTTTCCATAGGGGCTGGACCAGTTCACATTCCCACTAAAAGTGTACGAAGGTTCCTTTTTCTCTACATCCTCACCAGCACTTGTTTCTATTCTGGTCGATTTGGACATTCTCATAGTTGAACATTTTTTTTTTAATGTGCCTGTTGGTCATCTGTATGTCTTTATAATTTTGTGTGGACTATTACTTTTACTGCATCTGTTTTATGCTAGAATTTCTAAATAACTTTTTTTCCTTATTAATGGAAGGAAAAGACAATGATTTTATCTTATTTTATCTTACAATTTCTGAGCCCTGTGATTTATAATAAAATTGACTTGCTAAAACATTCTTTACAGAGGACTCACTGATTTTTGCCCATTACTTATTAGGCTGACTACAAAATTATCTTCTCTTTGCTTTAAATTAGTACTTTTATGCTTTAATTCCAAGTCTTTACTTTTCATGATTCCTTTTTGTTTTGCTGCAATATATTATCAAATAAAAATTTTTTTTACGAAAGTTTGAGTGAACTCTCCAATAGAACTGATAGTTGCCTGCTAGCTTTCAACTCCTAATTTAATAGTATGATGCCAAGCCAAATTGGCGCTCTATTGATATTCTATCAAGCCCCACCCCTTCCCCAGAACTTCTTAGGATTTCTCAAATCCTAAATTTTATGAAAATGCATCTAAGTCTGTTTCAGTTTGCATAGTAAATTAAGCCTTTTTCTCAGATAAATTTTCCTCAATAATGTATTTGATTTTATGTTTCATCTGTGGAAAGAACAAAATGTTATTTCCCTTAGGACTGCTAATTTATTATTTTGGTCTATTCTAGATTAATCTTTCATGTCTTTCACATTGTCTTATGACTTCCATATCATTATTACTTAGTTCTGAGAGATTTTTCTCAACTTTATCTTCCATATCACCCAAATTAATTTTCACTCATGTTCATTCATTATTGAATTTGTCTATTGATTTTTTTCATTAATTTTTGAAGTCTTATATATGAAAAATCTGTCTTACTTCCTGATTATTCCTTATTCAGAGTGGTCTGATTATGTTCAGGGATGTAATATATTTTTTTAATATCTCCCAGGATACCGAATAGATTTTTTTTAAGGTTCCTTCTACCTATACTAGCTCTATATAATTTGTTCTCTGGTCTACTTTTAAAAACCTTCTTTCATACTGTTGGTTAGTTCTCTTTAGCTATTACCTATTAACTAGGTAAATTAAGAGAGTGCAGTTAGTGTAAGTTGATGGCAAGTTTTTTTTGTAGTTACTCTTTACTTGATTTACCAAAGGACCCCTCCTCTTCTTGGTAAAGCCAACAGAGAAGTTCTGATAATCAAACTCTCTTATGACATGTGTGGGCAGGAAACTAGCCAGGTGGGTTCAGTCCTCCTAACAATATTACCTAGAGGGAGATTTTTCTCTGGCACCATAGTAAAGTGATTTCTCTAATTTACTGTTGTGTCAACCTGGAGTGGTCTTTTCTTCCAATCCTCCAACTCTGTTCATGTTTTGGACTGTTGTGTGGATCTAGAGTTATCAGCAGCTCTAGTCTCTTTATTTCCTTTCCTTCCCTCCACTCCCCCCCACAAGGATGCTCTGAAATGAATTAAACATTTTATTTAAAAATAAATTCTTAAATATTTAAGATGAAGACAAATGCTTCTCTACTCTTGTGGGAGTAGAAAGATAAACAGTTCCAGCTGTTTTATATGCACCAAATACATAGGATGACCCAGCAATTTCACTACCGAGTATTTACCTGAAAATTACAAAAATGCTAACTCAAAGGGAAATATGCACTCCCTTCTTCATTGCAACACTATTTACAACAGCTAAGCTATGGAAACAAGCTAAGTGCCCAAATATAGGTGAGTGGATCAGGAAAATGCGATATATATACATAATGGAATACTCATGATACACCAAAGCACATTCCTGTCAACTCAAGGAGTGAATCTGTGGTTCCCTAGAAATACCATCTCCCATCTCACTGACAGCAACAATCCTCTTGCTATAGACCTTTTATTTCCACTCCATACCCAGGTTCTACAAAATTATATGACACGTGATTAGCACTCAATAAATATTTGTTGCATAAATGGATGAGCAAATTAATTAATAGATTTTGATGTATTCCTTTTGATATATTTTCATTCTTAATGAAATTTTTTGAAATGCTGAGACATGTTCAGATCATCATTTTCAAACTGATGGAGTTTTAATGAGTTATTAAAATCATAAATGTGAAAATTATGCACACAACTTATCACAAAAAGAATAAAATTATTTAATTATATATATTATGATTATCACTTTTCAAATACTACTCAGTTTGTGTGTGTGTGTGTTTGTGTGTGTGTATATACAAGGACTAGAAAAAACACATAAATAGAAGTTTAATTTGATTTGTTCAATTTCTAGGGACTTGGGTTCATGTTTTCTTTTTATATCAATTTGTTGTAATATTATTTGTGCAATAAGAAAAGTATCAAATTAAATTAAATGCCAAAGGAAAGAGAAGCTACATATCCTTGGATGATGTAAGATGAAAAAAATACTTTACCCTAACAATGAAAAGAGCCTAATATTTTCTTTAAGACCTTTCTTTTTTACTTTTGTATAAGTTGTTATTCTACCTACCACCTTTGCAACTGTCTGCCGTATCGACCCCACCACCCTTTCCAATGATTCAATATTATCATTGTATATAATCATATATATTCATTATACTCAATCATAAAGAAACTTTAAAACTATTTTCCTTTTGTGCTATAAGCTGGGGATACAAAAATAAATAAGAATCTGTATGTTTTTTTAGATCATAGCCTAGTGATTCTTCCATGGGAATTCAGAGAGGTTCTTACAGTCTTCCTTTGTGTGTTTGCTGACTTTTGAGGAGCTCTCCCCAAGCTTCACTGTGCTTTTTTCATAGATGTAATTATCATTATTGAAAGTCCAATTTTGTAATTTCCATAGAAAAATTGCAGAGTGAAGATAAGAAGGCCAAAGAAATCGAGGGGAAACTAAAATGGACAAAATGAAAAGGAAAAAAAAATTAAAAATTGAAATTGTTTTAATGAGCGAGATGAAGAGTATCCTTCTTGGGCACATATGGTAAAAACAATAAAAAAAAATCCCCATTTCCTATACAGGCTTATTCACATTGCAGATTATATACTCTTGTTTTATTACCATACTTTTTGGGATGTTTCTATTACTTTGTTGGAATCACTAATTTATTTCTGTATATTACTATATGTCATTATTTCTATAGCCACCCTTAGTGCTAAGAGGAAGTCCAATGTATTAGGCTTAAAAGAAGAGTAAAAGTTGTTTCCAAATGAGAGTTTAAGAAGCTTTTCTGTATTAAAGTTCACTATTTTATCTCATGCATTTTATGATACCTATTTTGGCTTCCATGAAAGTGTTATCTCTTACTTAACTTAGTTTTCCATCAATGATGCTTCCGGAAAATTAAGCTATGGCAAGGGATTGATGTTCCTTTAATAGAATTTTCTTAAGGATTTATGCTTCTACTATAAGCGTGGTTAAATAACAACTCTATCAATCCATTCCCTCATGCCAGAAGTCTAGGGGTCATTTTTGACACCTGCCTCTCTCTCCCCATACCTATGTTCTATACATCACAGGTCTTATTGATCCTCCTTTCAAAATGGATCTTGATTCCTTCCAGTGTTCTTTATTTCACTGTCAGCATTCTGATCTTGACCTAGACCCTGATCATCTCACTCATGGATCACTGAAATTGCTTCCAAATTACACTTCTAGCTGTCTTTCTTGATCCCTTCAATCCATTTTCCATATAGCAGTAATAATAGCATTTCCAAAAACTTATCGATAAATTTAACCACATGGTTTCCTTGCTTCATTCTCTTCAATGACCTCCCATTACTCTTAGGAAAAAACCCTAAATCCTTGAAATGAACTCTGTTATTCGTTTTCCTTTTCTTTTGTTGACTAGAAGAGACTTTTTCCACATTTGGCCCTTTGTATACAGCCTTTTCTTCCAATTCTCACTTGAATAAATTCTACTAAGGATTTTCTGATACGCTGCCATCAACCAGAGCAGTATTATTGAACTCTCTTCTTCCATAGGTCTAGCATGGTAAGTGTATTTATAGTTAACTATTTTTTGATTGTCTCTCCCATAAGACCTAACAACCATGAGCACATTATCATATCTATTTTATTTGTTACCATATTCTCAGTAAGTAAAACAGTGTCCTGTTTAAAAAAGATGTAATTAAATGAATGATCAAAGTCCTTGGCAAATTACAGCTAGTCTCTAAGATATTGATCAACTTAGTAGTGCAGAAGCTCTTCTGAATGATCTTTTCTCAAGCTGTTCTGGGTATATTATCCAATCAGATCTTTGGTCACCTTTTGGTCACCACGAAAGGTCTTTTTAATTTTTTAATTAGAAGGGAGTTCATGGTTCCTCAAATTATCTGGAGACGTAAATTCAGCATTAGCATCAAGATAAAGGAAGATGACCCAGGTCAACAGTAGCAGATGCCTGTGCTTGTCTTTTAATTCAGAAGACAGCACACATGGGTAATAGATAGTAAGCATTTATCAGAGTGCTAATAATAGAGTTTGAGATTCTATTAGGTGACATGATGGGGAAGTTCAAGATGGATGGAGTTGTTATATATTTGGTGTCTTGACTGTGTCTGCCAGAGCCTTTAAAGTCAGTTTAGTGGCCTATTAATGTGTCCATTATGAACCCAATTTCTTACCTTAGACATTTTAAATCTCATCTGTCTAATAACTTAGTATATGTTATTAGCCCAAATTCAAACATTTTATACCAACTATAATTCTTAGTTGTTAAACCAGTTTTGACTTATTGGTGCCACATTAAAACCTTAATAGGTGGAATAATTGGGACTCATAACAATTAGGAGTGAGAAGACATGAGCGTGCACTGTTTCCAGATACTCAAAAAGCTATGAATGAGTCCCCTTTGCCCTCTCTTGCACGTCCCCACCCCTGCTGATTCTGTAGTCTCCCATTTTCCCAAGCCAGTCCTAATTGGATCCAAACAGGAGCCATTAAACCTGGTATGGCTCTAGGGAAAAACCTTCCAGAATTTCATAAGGGAATCTTTCCCCAGGAGCAGCCAGTCAATGGCACAAAATAATGGGTTTTAGATGTTCTTGCTTTAGTGGGATAAGCCTGAGGCCATCCTCAGGGAGAAAATTGATTCTCCAAGCCTCTGAGTTCTCGGCAGTCCTGCAGCATTCCAAGCTCATCTTTACATTTTAACAGCATGCATGAAACTCTGCCCTCCCACCAATTTGTATGCCTTTTCCATTCCAGTAGTACCTTAAGTTTCACTCCCTGGATGGTAAAGTCAACTTCCATCCCATAGAAGGGACTCCTGGACACATCTCCTTGGATTACTCTGGCAGCCAAGAGTCAATCAGGCCAATGTGTGTCCAGGTTCTACCAGATCAGCTATCTGTGTTTCTGGACTCTTGAATATGCTTATTCTCTTTGCTTACCTGTAAAGTTTCTGGTACATCCTGTATATCTTTGAGAGCTTCTCCCCTCTGTAATTGAAAGAAGCAAGGCCTGGGGTGCACCAAAACTGCTTTAGAAAGGCAAGAAACAGATGGAAAATAAATGGGTTCAGGTGCTCCACGGACCCAAGTGCTGCTGCAGAAGGCAAAAAAAGAGTGACTAAACAGCAAAAGAGTATTTGACTTTTGTCTTTTAAATTTTGTATTGGGGCAGAGGAAGCATCAAGGTGAAGAATCAAGTTCTGTCTTTGGGACAAATGACAGACAGATAGATAGATAGATAGATAGATAGATAGATAGATAGATATTGGATTCTGATTAAAGCCACTTGTGAACTTACTGGTGGCTCTAATCTGTGTACAGGCCCTAAACTTGATTCCTACAAAGCAATTTTTGCCCTGCATTGAGAACTATTTCATAATGTGAAGGATATCTTTGAAAAATCAGTGAGTTTGACGTTAGAAGAATCATCTCCAGTTCTGAATTCAGGTGTTATCTGTCTTGCTTTGGAAAAATCACTTAACATCTCAGAGTCTTGCTTTTCTTAGCTCTAAAACACAGATTATAAAATCTGTAGTGGAGACCTTTTGGGAGTATATGGGTTTGTATATGGGTACCCGGTAAACTGCTACGATTATCAGATCAAAGCACACCTAAGGTCTGCAGTTCCCTGGCCTACCTGCAGCAAATGAGTGACAGCATAGTATATCACCCCTTTCACTGCTCCTTCATTTCATAATTCTCAGCAAATTTCTAAATGACAGTCATTTTAGCCCTTCTACGACTCCTAGCCTCTTTTCGCTGTTCTCCTTTATATCCTCATAGCTCTAATCTATGGGGCCAATGAGATAGAGCGTATAGGAAAAACCCAACCAGCAAAAAGAATAAAGTGACCTTTTTAATCTGGGAGAGTGAATTTTGCTTTGGACTCAAAAGTTTTAGTGAATGGTGCTCTTTTCAAAATATGCTGATTTCCAGGAAAAAGCTAGTAATAAACAGTGCTTATTAAGCGCTCATTTTCTGTTAGATACTATGCTAAGTAATTGTCTTGAATTTACTAATTTAATCTTACTCCCCACATGCTATAAGGAAGATCATATTTTTACTCTCACTTTACAGATGAGAAAAATGAGTCATAAAGAAATTGAGCCACTTGTCCAAGGTCACACAGGTTAAAAAAAGACCTGGCTAGCTGACCAAGGCTGTCTCCACAGCTCACACACTTAACCAGTGAGGAAGTGCTGTCATATGAAACAAAGAGAGAAGACTTGCTTAGGCAGCCTGGACTTTCTAAGTATAAATCTAGCCTCATGCAGAGCAACGGGCACAATATAGTTTTACTGATAAACTCTCTGTGCTTTAACTTATATATAACGGCTTGGGGCAACCAGGAACATATCCGCTGAGGTTTATTGCCTGGCAGGCTAAGATTTATAACCTACATATGGTGGTGGTGTGTTTTTAACACCCCCTTCTTGTATATTTTCTTATTGAGATAGTAAGTTTCTCAAAGGTTTGTGTACAGCTTGTTATTTCTTTTGCATATCCCTTAATCAGGATGATTTGGAGTTTTGCAGAATGCAAAAAGGTTAGGGTCTCAGTTCTATTGTTAAAAAGGATTTTGTTCCAAGTCCTGGGAGTTTACTCTTAGCATGGTTTTATAAGAAAGCATACTGATAGACATTTAATAGACTCGTTTCTTACCTGTTCACCTTCACTAAAGACCAGAGGTAGGTACCTTGTAGGTACCAAATCAAATACTGTTGCTGCCCCCCAGGAACTCACAATGTAGGGGAAATTAATTCAAATAATATGTGGTTAGAGTATTGAGAATCTGCTTGGAAGAATCTGGAATGGCTCCTTGGAGAAGGTAGGATTTAACTGAACTTTGCAAACAACAATAGGATTGAGAGCAATATATGGAGCAAAGAAATTCCCAAAATACTTGCAGTGCAACAGGGGTAGGAATTTCTGCCTGAGTTGATACACCTATCTTAGGCAAAAATTTGCCCTATTCTTACCATAGAACTTTAATGAAGATAACTAGTTTTTCTGAAAATTTCCATATGTTTAAGAAAGGGAGAACTGATCATATCAAGCTTTGCTTAGAATAGAGACAGGAATTATTAAATACTTCATATGTGAAGCAAAACATTAGGTGCTCTTAAAAAACTGTATTAATTTTCACATTGGCTGCAAATATGAAAACTGAGTCTTAGAGGAAAAAAGTAACATTTCTCATCATCATGCAGGTAGCAAGTGGAGGAGCAGAGATTCAAGGTCTCAGGTCTGTCTGACTCCATAGTTTATACACTTGAACAAACTGTGTCTTCTGTGAAATTAGCTGGGCCTCATCTTTCTGTGAGTTCTTGTTCCATTTTTTTCTGTGAATGCTGTCTTTATAGGAAAATAAAACTCCTAAAAATTCTGAGTTTACCTTTATTCAAGGTGCATCCGAGTTTCCTACGAACTGCCTATTTTTCTTTTCTTTTTCACCCCAAAGTTTTAAAAAAAAATTTAGCTAGAACTTTTCAACCTTCTGTGATCTCTTTATAATTCCCTTTAGAATGCATAATTGTGCTCGATCAATTTGTTAGAGGCTTTTGAAGTGTTAAAAAAAACTACATTAAAATTATTTTCTTTCAGGTTTTATGTTAATGAACATAGGTGCTATTCAGAGCAAAGTCAGGGTGTCAAGGGAACTTTAGTTAAAGTTATTCATACATAAACTAAAAAAGGAAACATCTTTAGTAGAGGAAAAATACATTTAATGAGTAAGTACAGCACACAATTCCTCCTTTCAAAAATGTCAGTTCGTATTGAACCTCCATTCTAGATATCTTACAATTACTTTGTCAACAGAAGGTAGAGTAGTGATGGATGACGCATTGGTTCTAGAAACCAAACTTTCTGCAAGTTACTTAGGCTGAAACTAAGTGCTTTTACATTCCAGTCTTATTGATGATAGTGGTTTTATATTTATCACCCTGTCATTTCAGTTGACTGTATCAGCCTCTTCCCTGTAAGAATATGGACACTAATGGAGGTGTGTCCTTAGTGCTCTGAAGGGTCACAGATTCTTTCTGCTAACACAGCCGGGGCACAGGCTGCTTCGTGGTGAAGCTCAGAGGCAGCTTTACCCATTTCAAAAAAGGGATCAGCTAAGAGTGCCTTAAAAGGCCTTTGGAGATTGTGTTCTTCCTGCCTCTCTTTTGACCATGACCCATACTTGTGGGGCTGCACACAGAGGCTTTCGGCTTCCACTAATGGAGCGTTACTATTTTGCAGCCTCCCCTATAATAGGAAGAATTCTACCAGGACCTTGGCAAGTCCAGGACCTGATTGCAACACTTTATTTATAAGAAATTCTGTCAAGAATCAATAATAGTCTTGGGTCTCGAGTTCTTTCTTTAATAATACTTTGATATGATTTGTCACAAGCTAGCCCAGAGTATCCACCAGATTTTATTACTTAGCTTGCAGCACAGTGTCTTATCTTTGAGTCATGAGATCAGCCATGGGGAGACCTTTAAAAAGCTATATTCTTTACAGTTTGGTTATTACAGAAAGTCTATATTACTCAATAATACCTTTTATAGGGTGTGCTGTCACATCTTCACACCGATGTTTAACCCCAATGTAGATAGACTGGATGCCTGGAGGCCACTTTAGTGACACGGACATTGTTTTCCATGATTGGATGCCTGATGTATCAATAGTAGCAAACCCAGAAAACAAACAGAACTGCATCAAGAAACACAGGATGCACAAAACAAAAAAACACTTCCACCATAGCAAAAAATGTTGACTTATTTTCCCAGCCTGATGTTTCTGACTGGATCTCAAACTAACTGTCCATTTTGACAGAGATTTTGTTTAGAGTCCAGTGTGTTAGGTTTTTATTACCTGAAAGCAGCAGAAATTTGAAGGAGTCAATTTAGATTCCTTTCTGGCGTGTGATCAGTTCCTTACATTGCACTGTACATCTCAATAAACACGATCCCTGTACATCAGTGGCATGCTGTATAGAAGTAACTCAAAATACGCTTTATACTACTCAGCCATGGAATTCATATTGTCACAGCTAATGCCTGTTGCCAGATGCTTGTACCGTTACATGCTATATTTACAAAACTATATATTGTCAGCCGAGGGTTTCAGCTCTCCAATCTGTTTTTCTTCTTTGGAGGAAAATAGCAGAAAATGTACTAATACTGTAGACAAAACACACACACACATATGCACACACACACACACCCCAACACACCCTCACATACATACACACACACAAACCAAGATTTCAAAATGGTAATCATTTTGAATTTTGAAATTAGAGAAAATGAGGGAGAAACTCCTTGGAAAGTTATTATTTTAGATGTTTCATCTGTCTCCAAATTGGTACTAATTTTCAATGTAGATTTAAGAAAATTGTTGGTATGTGAGCAAACATTTTATTTTAAAAGTTTTCAGTTTTGTTCTTGCGGCTGCTGCAGTTGTCTCCAAAGGGATTATCTTAGCGGAGCCAGCTGGTTTCCCCAGCAGCACTCCTCCTGGCTGACCATGTGCAGGTGTCCAAGGAACGAAGCGCTGCCTGGGCTCAGCATGGACCCCGCTGTCACTGCCCAGAAGACACCTGGCTTTGTTTCTTTGCCTTGTCCAGCACAAGCAGAAGTTGCAAAGTCAGGAGGCAACTGTTAGCGGTGACAGACTGCTCCGAAAGTGATCTCTCCTTTTGCCAGATCAGGCATGTTTTCTCAGGGCAGAAATTTAGGACACTTCTATCTCCTGCTCAAGTACTCTCCAAACTGGGCTTATGCTGCAGCTAAGGACTTAGAGGTCACATATCTCTGCTCCTGCATTATCCTTCTCTTCAGCTTCCCCAGTTCTGAGAAGTGTTAAGGATATGCAGTAATCTTCCTTGAACTTGACCCAAGAACCTGTGGTTTACCTGCAGAAAGGGATTTATTTTTGCCAAAAAGTACTACATGCCAAAATCTGGGGTAGACCCTTGACCTACGACGGCTTGGCTAATCCTTACGTCTCTACAAATTATGTATCTTGCCCTTCGTGATATAAATGAGGAACCCTGCACTCAAAACATTAGGCAGTTTGATATCCTGATGCAAAGAGAGTGTGGGAACTGGCCTACAGAGTAAGGGAGGTTCAACTTCAAAATTTATATTTTCTTTAATAGAAATCATGCCACAAAATCACTAAGCCATTTCACCAGCTCCTTCCATAATACCATGGACCTCTGTAACCTTGGAGGTTCTCATAAGCCTGCTTTCCAGCTCACTCACCCCATCATTCATGCACTCTCCTCTTCCTATCCAAACTCTATCTCACTTCCAAATCTTTTTTTTTCCCAAATATTTATTTATCTATGCATACAAAAGCTGGGGTGCAGGCCAGAGGTGTGGGGTGGTGAGAGAATTCACCAGAAACAGAGTGGGGAGCAGAACAGGTGGATCTACTGAAGTACACTGCTGAAGAGAGCAGTGGGAAAGGCAGGAGAGGTCTGCTACACCATGTGGGAAGCTCCCTTTCTGGGGATCGAACTCGTGCTTCAGTGGCTACGGATAGCTTCATAGTGCTGAGACTTAACCTGTTGAGCCACCGCGGAGGCCCTCATTTCCACTTCTTTATGAACCCTTCTTCAATGAGATTTTCGGGTTTTTTTTAATATTTCTTCTAAACTTTTTTTTTCAATATATATATTTTTATTGTTATTTATATCTTTTACATTTTGTATTCCCCTTGGGTAACCCACCGCCAATTCACCCATGATCCATCTCTGTGGTCCCTTGTGTCCTTTTCCATTTTGTGCCCTTATCCTCTCCTCCCCCCCTCCCGCCCCCCACCCTCCACCCACTGAGTGTCTCTCATATTTGGTTTCCTTATAGTCCTGTTATAAGTGAAACCATTCGATATTTTTCTCTTTCTTTCTGGCTTATTTCGCTGAGTACAATCCCCTCTAATTCCATCTATGTCACTGCAAATTGCATGTGTTTATCTTCTTTGAATGCTGAATAGTATTCCATTGTGTATATGTACCACATCTTCTTGATCCAGTCATCTATTTTTGGACATCTGGGTTGCTTCCATACCTTAGTTATTGTAAACAGTGCTGCAATAAACATATGGGTGCATGTATCCTTTTGGATTAGTGTCTTTGTGACCTTTGGGTAGATTCCCAAAAATGGTATTGCTGGGTCGTATGAAAGCTCCATTTTTAGCAGTTTGAGGAATCGCCATACATTTCTCCAAAGAAGAAAAGCAAATGGCCAACAGGTACATGAAAAAATGTTCAACATCTCTTATAATCAAGGAAAAGCAAATCAAAAACCACAATGAGATACCACCTCACACCTGTGAGGATGGCACACATTAAAAATACAGGCAACAACAAATGCTGGAAAGGATGTAGAGAAAAAGGAACTCTTCTACACTGCTGGTGGGAATGTGAACTGGTTCAACCACTATGGAAAGCTGTATGGCGGTTCTTCAAACTGCTAAAAGTGGAACTTCCATACAACCCAGCAATACCACTTTTGGGAATCTACCCAAAGGACACAAAAACACTAATTCAAAAGGATACATGCACCTCTATGTTCATTGCAGCACTATTCACAATAGCAAAGGTATGGAAGCAACTCAGATGTCCAACAATAGATGACTGAATCAAGAAGATGTGGTACATATACACAATGGTATTTCTTCTAAACTTTTTAAATTGCAATAATTATAAATTCATATAAAATTATAAAAAATAATGCAAGGCAATCCTGTATACCCTTTACCCAGTTTTCCTCAATTGTATCACTTTACATAGCTATAGTATAATACCACAAATAGGATATTTGCCATTTATATATGCCATCAGAATCATTTGTATGTCACCAGTTTCGCATGCATTCTTTTGTGTATTTAATTCTGTGCAGGTTTATCACGTGTGTGCTGTCTTGTGATTAGCACCACAGTGAAGAGACAGGACAGACCCATCACCAGGACTGACCTGTCACAAGACCCCTGTGCTGCCCTAATATGCTCACAGTAACCTCTCTACCCTCTCTCCCAACTTCTGATACTCACTAATCTGTCCTCCACTTCCACAGTTTTGTCATTTCAAGAATATTGTCAATGAAATCAGGTAGTGTGCAATCTTTTGAGAGCATACCTATTCTGTTTAGAATTTTTCTTTTAAAGATTTATTTATTTATGCATACAAGCTGGGGCGTAGGCCAGAGGTGTGGAGTGGTGAGAGGATTCACCAGAAACAGAGTAAGGAGCAGAATAGGCAGATAGACTGTGGTACACTTGATGGGAGCAGTGAATGAGGCAAGAGAGGTCTGCTGCGCCAGGTCTGTAAGCTTACCAGCTGACTGGGTATCAAACTCCTGCTGCAATGGCTGCCAATAGCTTCATAGTACTGCGCTTAATCAGTTGCGCCACCAGGGAGGCCCAGGGATTTCTACTCTTGACAGAAGTACATGGTGAGTGAAGTAGTTCAGTCATTCAAAAATACTGTAGGCTGCTACAATGTGCCGGATATTGTTTGATGGACCAGAGATCTGGTCAGGAACCAATGGACAACCATCTCTGTGTCCTATGTTTGGATAATTTTTTGTAGTGACATATATTGCTCTTGAGGTATTTCCGGTCCAAACTCTTCTTCTGTCGACAGATTGTAAGTGCCCTAAGAGTACCCATCACACAATTCTGCTGTTTTCACATATAAGGCCTAGTGCGTCAGACCTGATGAGCGCATGGAACTTGGAATTATGGTGCAGGAAAGATTCAGTAGAAGTCATCTTCATTCATGCATCATTCTTTTGTGAAAGATGTTTAGGAGAAGGGAGATTATTACTCTTCAACTCATATAAAGGAGCTTGATCTGAACAGTGACATGCAAAAGAATTTGGACATCTCAGTTCCCTTCACAGTGGCTTCAGCCTTCAACATCTCTCACTCAGAGATATCATACTATCAATTCCTTGCGTCCTGCTCAGTGTAATCTCAGTCTTTTTTCTGATTTGTTATTAGCCTGTGCAATAGATGCATACCATCTTCCGTGTAAGACACACGTATCAGAAGAGAGCAAGAGTCATCACTGTGCAAATGTCAGGATTGTTTCACTTAGATGTAACTTGTATCAGACACTGGGTTTAGTTCTTATCTGTTTGTGCAGAGGGCAAAAGAGCAAGTTCTCCCCCTCCTGATAACTATGAACTTTCTTTAGGAACTGTTCGCAGATCTTATGATGATTCTTTTAATTTTGTTCAGAGGAGAGAAAAATTAACTTGCTAAGTGTGGGAAACATTGACTGACTTCTAGAAATAGGTCACTAACAAGTTTAGATCTCTGGGAAATAAATTTCCAGTATAGAATGTAACTACTATAGTCCTATAGGTTCTTATTGAATAATAAACCAAGAAGAGCAAATTTTGTTGTGGGCTTCCCAATCAAAAATTTTGTGAATACAGAATTGATTTTCCCAGATGTAATAATCTAAATTGAGTTATTTTTTCCTGCCCAATTATAAGCCTATTGTATCTTTATTATATTAACAATCATTGGCAAAGAATAGAAGGTTAAAAGCTCATTGAAGAATGGTGTCTTCAGTTTTTTGTGTGTAAGTGAGCTTCCAGAAACCCCAGGATATATAGTAACTTTGTTCCAAAAAATAGCCATTGTCCTGAGGACATTCAAAAGGAGAATGTGGTTCTTACCTTAGCACCTCCAGAATATGGACTTGGAACAGTAATCCATTTGCTGACTCTAAAATGATGGAATGAATCCTTGTAGCAAACGATACATTGGAAATATGAGAACTGAAGTACTCCATGAATTTGAAAAGAATCCTTTATTCAATATATCATCTGTTCAGAGGATTGAATTGTTGGCACTAGATGAAGCAGACAAGCTTACTGGAAAAGTGAAATGTAGATTTCTATGCCTGGCTCTTGATGAATTAGCTGACCTTGCTGGTGCTGCCCAATATGCATCTTTCTTAGATTTTGTGTTTAGGAATCATCATTTCATTGTGGGTAAAGTAATGTAGATTTGGCAATAAAACATTTTCATGACACTAGTACACAAAGAAAATTTTTATATAACAAAGAGAACTTAACCTATGATTTGGACAGAATTCCAGAAGAAACCCAATCCTGAATTGGAAACCATCTTACATATGTAATATTCTTTGCTATCTGTTCATCTTTTGGAGAAGAGAGTACAGGTCCACCAGAGATAGACTGATCTCTGGAAGAAAACTACTTGAATTTCTCAGATTGTTTGGATTTTTTTTTTTTGAGAAGATAGTTTTATCTCTATCATGATGTGGGGTGCAAAATTATACCTCTTCCTTAATCAACGCAATTCATTAGTCAGGTGGGAAAATCTTGCGTTTTGCAATTTAGGTAGAATGAGGAATTGGTACATACTAATAAATTACTTGGCTCCCATAGGTTCTGGATGCATTTGGCAGAAAAAAATTACCAGAGAAAAATGCAAAACCAGAAAGGTAGTCTGAGATATTTTTAGCAAATTCTTTTGCTTATTGTTTGAAAGATAATAATTATAGCATTCCAGATAATTATTAGAGAAGATTTACTGGGAAAGGTAAAACATTTTTAATCATCAAGTTATCATAATTTTGTCTTAGAAGGAATTTAATATTTCTGCCAGGCCTAAAGGGAAGATACTGAAAGAACAATGGAATGCTTACAAATATTAGATGTAGAATTTACCAAGGTTATTACCAATTTAAACAGAAACTAAGTCTCTTTTAAGATCAGGGCAAAATCCAATGTTAACTGATGTAAATGCAGCCAAGATGAATGGAATTGTCTGAACAAATGACCTGGTGTAGAGTATTTGGATGATGACGGTGATGATGATTACCATCTCCATCCAGCTGATAGATTGAGAATATGTGCAATGCTGTGGGGGTGGGAGGTCGTAAGCCTTACAAAGTTGTGTTGCCGGCCCTAAAATGTAATAGCAGGGAGTTTGTTACTAGAGGTACAGTTTCAATTGCCAAGTTGCTAGTATTCACTCTAAATATTTATGGGTGAGTCAGAATTTACTGTCAGATTTTTAGTGAGTGTACTCTTCATGCCTTATGATAAACATCCTGTATTTTTAGAGTCTTAGTCAAATAATTGGTTATGAGTAATCTGACTAATTGAACGTTTTTTTTTAGTTAGTGTAGTTTTTTATATACAAATACTGTACTACACTTCATACACGTCATCATTTTTATATCCAAATAATGGGACTATTGTTACCCCCACTTTTTAAGTGTTGGAAACAGAGAGCTAGACAGAGCCTAAGTTCTTGCCATCAAAAGGACTGGCTTTCTACAGTTCATTTAAGGCTCAGTTGTGTTAGGTTTTCCTACATGTTACTGACCTCAAACAAAAATAATCAGTAATTATGACAAAAAAAACAGGTTTATTCAGAAACAACAGAAGAGAGGGCAGATTGGAGAGTATGTTCATGGTAAGGTCAAGGTGCATTTCCCAAATTTAGGGCTAACACCCCCCCCCCATATGCCCTCGAGGCAACCTCCCTTTTAGTTCTACTGGAGGAGGAAGCAGTGACAGATACAATGTCTGATCGTTTGTTGATTTACACCTGTGTATACACTCTCTAGACTCCCAACTTCATTGAAATGAGTCTAAATATTATTGATATTATTGTTCACAATATAAAGCTAAATTTAATCCTAACTGATACACTGACTAAGTTTCCAAAGAACAAGCAGAATTAACACCCATTTCAAAGCTAGACAATTTATATAAGATAAATCATGTAATTCTTATACCTGGAAAGATATTATCATGTAACAGCTGAGAAGAAAACCCTCAGAGAAGTTAACTTCCTTTAAGGGTAAGAACTTTAGAATCCAAAAAGGTTGTCTAACATTATGCAGGCAGTAAATACAGGTCAAGCAAGGTTTTTTCTGGTTCCAAACCCCAGGTTCTTAATTATTTTATACTATATTGTCTAAGAATATAAAAGCAAATTAAAGCTATATTAAACATCACATGCTTACTTAAGTTAGTTGGGAAGAGTAGCACAAACAAATCTTTATATGCCAACAGAAGTCAAATACCACTCATTATTTGCTAAACGAAGGATGAATTAATGATAACGCCCTTTATAGTAGTTCTAATGCAAATGGTTAAGCCAGATCTAAAACACCTACAATAACAGAATTTTTTTATTAAAATCCCCAAAACAATTCCATTGAGAAGGTTTAGTGATATTAAACACAGATTAAAATGGGGATGTAGTGGGAACTGCAAAGTTTGGGACTAAGGGAATATCTCCTACTGAATATTGAGACACACCCATATCTGTTTTGTTTTTATGCCCAACCCCAAATGCTAGCAGCAGATAGGGAGAATTTCCTCCAGTAAAATTAAGCCACTAGGGCTTAAGATAATAAAAGTTGTATGGACCAAGGGCCTCCCTGATGGTGCAGGGGTTAAAGTCTCAGTGTTATTAAGCTATCATCAGTCACTGCAGCATGAGTTCCATCCCTAGCCAGGGAGGTAACCCACATGGCACAGCAGATGTCTTCTGTCTCTCCCGCTGCTCCCCTCAGCAGTGTATTTCAGTAAATCTGCCTGTTTTGCTTCATACTCTGTCTCGGGTGAAGCCTCTCACCCACCACATCTCTTGCCTACACACCAGTTCTTGTATGCATACATAAATAAAAATAAATCAATCTTTAAAAAAAGCTATATGACCCAGAGAAACAGCTAAGTAGGCAAGTGACATCTGTTTGTTCATAGTTTCATTAACAGTTTCCATCAAACCCTTCACTCTTTGATGCCTACCTATGGACAGAGAACTAAGAGTTCTCAGTCTCAGTCTCTCAGACTTCAGTAAAAAAGCACATAAATAAAAGAACTGATAGAAAATCTGAACAATGGAAAGGTGGTCTTTGGAGATACAGAGAAGCTATTTCACCAATGAATCACTAACAGTATGCTATGAAAAATTGAAACTTCCACAAAAATAAAGTGTTCTTAAAGTTAATATATGATAGCTACAATTTAATAAAAATCTTAGAAGATACAGTCAAAAAAATCCCCAACAAGAACAAAAACAGGAAGGCATGAACAGAGGAAAGGGTGAAAAAGAAAAGAAAATTTGAGGAGCTAAAAATGAAGTCTAACATATAATTAGTCATTCTAGAAAGAGAACAAAGGAAATAGTGACAGGAACATTGTTCTTAATAGAATACAAGAAAATTTCAAAAAAAAAAAAGCTGAAGAATATAATTTCAAAATGAGAAGATCTTCTTTGTGCTTGGTGAATGATTGAATGAAAGACTACACTCAAGTGAATTGGCATGAAATTTTGGAATACTAGCCATAAAGAGGTAGAATTGAACTTCTACACTGTAATCTTGCAAGCGAGAAGATTTGAACAATAACTTTAAATGTTTGAGGGGGAGAAAAGAATTCTTACCTTTTCTATGGAAGCTGCTACAGAATGTTTTTCACCAAAATATGGTTGTTAAATAAATCTAATGTTAGAAAAAGGTAATTTGTAGGCTGACTCAATGGGAAATATAAGAGTTAATTACTATGCAGCGGGAGTAGAAGTTGCAGTCTAGACTGAAACAAGGAAACACAGAACACTAGAAGGTTTGGTGAGATAAAAGTTATATTACCTGTTAGATTTGACTGAGAAATTGTACTGAGCGGGATGGAACACTACTCAGCTATTAAAAAAAAAGATGAAATCTTGCCTTTTCCACCAACGTGAATGGATCTTGAGGATATTATGCTAAGTGAAATTTCAGTGGGACAAAGACAAATACTGTATCATTTCACTCATATGTAATATATAAAGGAATAAAGTAAGCAAACAAAAGCAAACTCTTACATTTAGAGAGGTTGGGTAGGTAGGTAGGTAGCGGTTTAGATGGGGGGTGAGTGAAAACAGCAAGGAAGTCAATTGTATGGTGATTTGCTGGAATTGATCTAGTGCATACAACTGCTGAATCTGAAACTGCTGAATCTATAATCTGAAACTTATTTAATTTTATACACCAATGTTACCTCAATAAAAAATCATTTTAAGAAATGTATGCTGGGCCTCCCCGGTGGCGCAGAGGTTGAGCGCTGCGCTGTGGAGCTGTCGGCAGCACACAATGCGAATTCAACGCCCAGCAGAGGAGAATCCCACATGGTGCGGCAGACCTCTCCTGCCTTGCCCACTGCTCCCCTCAGCAGTGTATTTCTAATCTGCCTGTTCTGCTCCCTACTCTGTCTCTGGTGAACCCTCTCGCCACCCCATGCCTCTGGCCTGTACCCCAGCTTGTATGCATAAATAAACAAATCTTTAAAAAAAAAAAGAAATGTATGCTTTGGGGAGTGAATCAATAATTAAATATTAAATTAAAGATTAAAATATTCCAAGCAAAAGAAGAAATAATGTAATTATTAATTTTAGAAATTATGAAGTTGCACAAGAAAATAAATATAAGCAGAACCAGCTACTTGGCTCATCAAGGAAACGTGTAGAAATAACAGTACAATTATAGATAGAATTTTACTCCATATTTATAAAACTCTACTGTAAGCATTAGGGAAAGGGAGAAAGGAGTATGTGTGTGTGTGTGTGTGTGTGTGTGTGTGTGTGTGTGGTGTTTAAAATTGATAAATGTTTAAATTGATAAATCACAATATAGCTGCATAGAAGCAGACACAGTTAAAAACATTGCAAATGTAGTTGCTTTGGGATAGTATGTGAGCTGGGGAATAAGCATAGGGCCTAGACTTTTTTTTTAATGTAATGTATAATGCTTTTCCTAGTGGTTGGATTCTTCAGCTATGTATGTACCCATCTTGCTTCAGCTTTTAAAAAGCTTGTAAAATATCTTATCAATGCTACTTGACCACTCCTGAATCTATCAATTTTCTCAGATTTGCCTACTCAGTCTGCCCCCAAAGCCATCCCTTCAATAATGTGGAATTGAGCTCAAATTCATATTATGCAGTGTTCTTAGAAAGTTAAGAATTTATTCTCCCCGTGGTGCTGCTTTTTTCATTTCTGAGCACAGCAAAGACATGTTACATAACTCGGAGTTTCAGCAAACACCTGGAAATCAGGCTGTGTGTATTGCTCAGATGATACCAGACACAAAGAGATTGGTAGTGACAAGTGTTGTCACTTCTCTCTCTGACAGCAGGCAAGTGGCAAGCAGTATACACAAGGTCTGATACCATGCTCTTAAGATAAAAAAAAATGAAAAGGCAAGTGAAAAATAACATTTTTAGGAAGAGCTATCTGGGAAAATAATGGCAAATTACACATGATTTAGCTTTGCTCTTAGCTTTTATAAAGACCCAAGAACTATGAACCAAGCAGTTGAGCCCTAATTAAGTCTCCTCTTGATCATCTGTGTTTCACACCCAGTTCTCAGGCTGCACTTTAAAAGGATCCAGATCATTCTCTAATTCTTCTGCTCTTTTTCCTGACTTACTGCTTTTTTTTATTTCCTTTTTTTTCCTTGAGTAAAGAGAGGTTAATGTGAGTCATTAAGAATCAAGAAACAATGGCATAATGAAAACACAGTTCAGATGAATTTTAATTAGAGTCTAATTTAACAGGATTTGAACCCAGCACACTGGCAATCTATAGCAATGTTAGCCATTAAATTGCATGGCCTTTGCTTAAACTCAGTGGGGATTTAGAGAGATTATTTTGGCTGCTTGAAGACACCATGTTTTTTCCATTAATGCCAGGGAAATATATTGAGCAACTAAAATATTACTAATAAGAATAAATGTGAAAGTTGTAAATTTCAGACAATGTAAGACTCATAGTTCATACCTGAATTTCCAAATGGATATGTGACATTTCATTAAGCTTAAAGCTAAAGACACACTGTATTATGTCTGACCTCTTTCAAAAAAGAATCTAATATTTCCACAATTTGTCATCCTTAGGAATCCTACAATAAAAAAGCAGAGAATGAATGTAAAAGGGTATGTTCTCAGCTGAGACAAAACCCCCAGGCAGGCTCTCTGGTCCTCTGCTCAGACAGGAGACCTTAGTAAGCCCTTTGTTGCTTCAAGCCGGGTGCTTTTCATCTGTAGAATGGGAACAGTGAAATATGCGCATGTGGATGGGAGATTATGAAGCATATTAATTAAAATCAATACCTACTTTAAACCTTTCTGGGTATGGCATTGCCTGTTCGAGGGAGTGTTCCCAAAGGGATTTGAACTCATTCTTCGCAGAAGTAAGTGATTCTGCATTGAACCACTAGGTGCAAGGTCTTGGGAGATGCCCCGCGGTTTCCTGGGAGCTCAGTCAGCCACTGGAGGGAGCCAGTAGGACTCTCACAGTGTAGTTGAATATGAGGAACGGGTAGGGAAAGATAATTTTAAAATGGCATGTAGGATGACAGAATTTGAACAAAATCCCTTTTATTTATTTATGCCAAAATCTGTGTGAATGTAAAATGCCATCTCCATCATGCTTTATTTATGGTGTAGCTTTTTCTTTGTAAAAAGAAGGAAAGAAGAAGCATGTTGCTTCAAGTTCTCCTCAGACTAAACAGTGTTCCGCTGCTAAGTGAGTGATGCGGGGGCTTGGACCATGGAGCAAGCTTTGTCATGGGCCAACCTGGCGTGGGCTCGCTCCCTGGCTCTGTCTGCCTGTTTGGTCCGAGCAGGTTTGAAAGGCTTTGCTTGTCATTTAGTGCAGCTAGAAATCATGCCTGTGCCTCTCCATGAATAGAGGGATGTGCAATATGTAAAATTCTTAAAGACAATTTTATTTATAGCTGTTACAAACAATGTTTTTACAAAGTTTATTAAATATGTCACCCACATTGATTTATTCCCACCGATCTCTTCAATCACTAATATTTATGTGATGGGTTCAGTTGCAACAATTATTTTATATGCTGTAGACTATGTTATAACTAGGGATTCACCCTGGCAATTATATGAAAGATAAAATGCTTCCTGAAGACCTCAGGGCAGACTAGGAAGTATATTATTGGACACAAGGTGGTTTTAACTGAATGCCATGGCACTAAATTTAGAGCAAGAAATGTAGAACATCTTATGCTTAAAAATTAAAGCTAGTTTTGTGTCCTTTCTGAAGTTTCTTTATTTCTGGGAAGATGGTTAAGTTTCTCCACACATTTCCTTTCCCACATGCAAACTTTCCACCTAGAAGTGCTTTCCTCATCATCTCTTGGAATTTCTGTTAGCTCTTGTTCCTCAGCAGCATTTATCTTGTGCCCAAAGTGGGCAGAAGAGTCTACTTGGCATTTACAAACTCCTATAATAGAAAAAAGACACATGTTCCTTGCCCAGAAGGAATTGGCATCTGATATGAAGGGCTAAAGCTTTGTTAACAAAGAAATAGCATATTCTATAAAGTCCAAGATAAGTATTGAAACTATAAGATGACAAATTCAACAAAACAAAAAAAAACTTATGTAAAACCACAACTGAATACAACTTCTTCTGTTTCCTGAGAAAGACTAAAAAGTCTTTTGTTTGGCAAAATTAACTTGCCAGACTCACTTTGGTTTGAATAATGAGCCTCAAGGGGTGGTTTGAAACAAAGTGGTAGCAAAACTGTCCTGTCAAAGAAGTTAGTAATTTTGGGCTGATGTTCATGGAAGAACAGAGACAATGAGAGTTTGGGGTGTGGCAAGAGAAAGAGGGATGAACAATAATAAGAAGGTGATAACTGAGAAATTGTAGGGCCTTATGAGGCTGGAAGATGACATTTGAGAGCAGGCATGTGTCATATTAGGTTGCATTATTTTTGATGTGTTGTAATGGAAGTTCTTGCCTGTCCCCAGGTTATTGTTTTGGGAAGTAAGGAGTCCAAACTGTAGTAGACCATCACATAAAAGCACTTAGAGACAATCTATAAACTGAAATGATTTGAACAAAGCGGGAATGTAGAACCAGAGTTAACTTGAAGAAGAGTTTTACTGAAAGATTACCCTGACTTCAAGAACCTTTGGGGAGACTGAAGAATCCTGAGTGAGAGATGAAGGCTCATCTTAAGACAATTTCAACTTCAGAGGGCAAAGTAAACTCCCTCCCCTATAGATCATGCAACATAATCCCCAGGGGAGGGATAAGGGTTTCAATACTTCACTAGTACTCTGGTTCTACTTTTGCCCTCCCTTTGCTTTTTTTCCCCCCAAAAATACTTATTTCTATGTTAAGACATCCCCCCCCCCACACACAAAAAAAAAAAAAAAACCCAAATTATCCTCTTTGGCTGCCTTTGAATTTGATTTTCAGGCTGCTATGTTTTATAGAAGTCTAGTAATTATCATGGATAGGCAATGGAAAGTTTTGGACTATGGTTTTGGGAATATTGGTCTTGTGTAAAACCCATCACTTCCAAAGAGAACCTATTAAACTTATAGAAATATTGTGGTCATCCCTTTTTAGGAGAACAAATCCTTAATAAGGTGCACCAATCAATTAATTATTCATTGAGTGATCCTGGCTCCGGGCTACCAGCTGAACAAAAGACCAAAGAAAGACCTCCATCTGTAGTGGGTTTGCCTCTTCTCAAGGAAGGGAGTGGATGATCTTCATCTAAGAACTTTCAGAATAGTATGGAGTGATTTTGGTTCTTTCTGTCCAACCTATCATTTGATGCCAAGAACAAAGGTTTGACTTCAACTCGATTGTAGGAATTGGGCTCCGCCTAAAAACAGGGTTTTAGGCAAGGGCAAGTTCATAGAACCTAAGAAATTAGAGCTTCTTCATTGTGGCTGCTTAAGGAAAGGTTGAACCTTAATATTTAGTTGGTATCCAGAAAAATATAAGGGCTTAATTTTTCTACATGCAGGATGTTATTGTATTCTTTTCTGTTCTTTCCATGGTGATCTTGGTTTACAGTTCTTGATCAAAAATGTTCATTCAGTAGAGCTTCACAGGGGCAAATGTAGGATAATGTTACTGACAGAATAAGATTCCCTAGATTTCTGTGTTCTGTGACACCATTATGACAGAGTGTTTAAGACCTGCTATATGTAGTCCCTGCAAATCCCAAGTTCCATTGAATTACCAACCCACATTGCTCTCTGATCACCACTATCCCTTGATTTATGAAATCATGATGGAATTTCCTTGGAATTATATATCTTAAACCATGATAGCATTTAATGACTTCCAGATGCCTTAACAATGATGGTCCACTGCGTAAGGAATTACTACAGATTTTCTCCCCTTTGATTTGTCACAGTTTTGTATGGAGTTTATTATCAGTAGAAATATTAACTTAGTCTTCTCTAGTGTTATATTTCTGAGATCTATAGATAACATTACAAAAAAGGGTCCATTATTCTTTTTACTGACATGGAAATGATCTGTGACTAATGCCAAGCTCCCAGAAAAATCAAGTAAAAAAACTATAGTTCTGATGATGTGCCTCCTATCCTAGCACAGAAAAAATATCCAGTGTTCTATACCCATTCTTCACATAAACACAATGCATAAGGTTAAGAGAAGTGGTCGTGTACTACACAGTACACAGAGCAGGGCAGGACAGAACTCTTCCTGTCTGCCATCTACCTTGGCCTTCATGCCACTGCCTTGCATGTGATCTCAGATTCTGTGCCTCAGACCTATACAAAACTAATTGTTCATGTGATTTCCTTTCTAAACCACTGCAGATGTCCCTTTCTGTAACAATTTAATTAACACTTTAAAATAATGATGCATTAATTAATGCCAAATTACAATGAAAATCCTGGAGAATTGCACTTTATATCAACATTAATGCAAAATGAGTTCCTCCTGGATAATTTTTCTTACAATGAATACAAAAAGAGATAATACTAATTAGGCCATCAATTTAAATTTACCATAATTTCAATCCATGTCATTTATCTGTTCCCTAGCACAAAACAATTCCAGTCTACCGTACGTTTGTACAGCAATAGGGATGTCTGCATAGCAACCAGTCCTGGGTCATCTTTAAGGTATTGTGCAATGGACTTGAATTTTGAATTTTGTATTTCAGTTATTGAAAACGGGGTGTGTGTGTGTGTGTGTGTGTGTGTGAGAGAGAGAGAGAGAGAGAGAGAGAGAGAGAGAGAGATATTCAACTCTTCAGTAAAATAAAATACCCTGACTTGAGTAAAGTTGCATACTCAGTTTTATAATATGCATGGTGTAAGTCATCAAGTTCAGTCTATCAAGTTGCTTATGATTCAGTTTATTTTCTACTCTCAGGGTCATGACAGAGGAGTTCGAAGAATTGTAGTATTTCAGGGTTAATTGTTCATGAGCAGACCTAAATCACATCTTCCCATATTCAAAAGCAACATGAGCTGTACCTGTTGTATTTCATTTTCATTGCTCCAAATAAGGAGATGTTCCTTTCTGTAATAGGAGGAGAGTGGGCTAAAAAGGTTAATTTTATGATGCTTATTGAAAAAGGTAAACATGACTGTGGCTTTTCAATTGTAACTATTTTCTTTCTTTTTTTTATTTATTATTTTTTTAAAGATTTATTTATTTATACATACAAGCTGGGGTACAGGCCAGAGGCGTGGGGCGGCGACAGGGTTCACCAGAGACAGAGTGGAGAGCAGAACAGGCAGATCAGAAATACACTGCTGAGGGGAGCAGCGGGCGAGGCAGGAGAGGTCCACCACACCATGTGGGATTCTCCCCGGCTGGGCGTCGAACTCGCATCGCACGCTGCCGACAGCTCCACAGCGCAGCGCTCAACCGCTGCGCCACCGGGGAGGCCCATATTTTCTTTCTTAATGACCCTCCATACTTACTTTTCATGTTGAGAAACACTTGGTATCTGTACCATTTAGGATCTGCAAAACATTTTGCCCCTAACACAAAATACCCTTGACTAAATATTTTCATAGAATCTTAAGTATTTTATTCTTACGGGAGTCTCTCAGTGGTAAGAATGCATGTTGGAACCCATTCATTCAGGTCTTAATATTAAATTATACTCTTTGACAAGGAACTCCAAGATGATGGAATTCCACCTCTTCTATTTAAGAATCCTTTAGTAAGCTGTTGTAGAAAAATATATTTAATAAAATGACCAATTGCAGAGCATAGGTGGATATAGAAATCTGTTGACAAAACAAAAGCTCTTCCAACAATAAAAATCTTTCAGTTATCAGAATGTGGTCACAGTCCTTCTACCTCTGGCACATTTTCCTGGATCAACTCACTTACTCTTCAGCGATCTGAGTTATCCACAAGCCCCTCTTGAACTCTTGAAGATCTCTGTCCCCTTGTATTGAATGGTAAAAATAAAAAAAGAAGTTGACTCCTTATAGTTTAGTTTTCCGATTTTCAGAATCAACCATGGAACTTTCTGCTTGTCCAGGTGTTTTCAAAGAAAGTAGGCAATGGGCCTAAATGAAGTCTGGCAGAAAGAAATTAATTTTAAAAAATCAATAAGCTCTGCTTTTGTTTTTATTCAGCTTTAGGGGAATACATATCAGTGACATTTACCTTGGACTGTGTCTCCATGCCTGGAATAACAAGAGCATGTCAGAGCGGATTGGGGCATGGGTGATCCATTCCACCTCCTCATCCTGGTTGACTGCCAGGCAGTAGATGAAGAAGACAGCTGAAAAATTGACCTTGTAGGGCTATTTAATATCATATAGTCAACTTTCAACCATATATGTCTAATACAGATATCAAAATTATGTCATTTCAACATGTGTTCCCTGTCTGTACCTGTAGAGTTTTTCATGAAGATGATAAAACCAGTAAGTGAATTCATTATGTTTGTCTTTAATGATTTACTTGAGATTTCTCCAGGTAACTGTGTAAGCTAAGTAGAATATATTCATAAGCTTAGCCCAGTGCCTTAAATAATGCTCGTTTGTCTCTTTCAGCACCACCTTGTCTTGCTATCCCAACCCCTTTTCAGAAAATAGTAGTAAAAGATTCTAGAAATTTTGGTGCATCCACAGGTAGGACTGTTATGCATGGGCATGGACCATGGCATGTTGCCGCTGATCGATGTTTTCAAGTCTGTTCTTTTAATAGTCCTTCAGCAAGGTGATTATACAGAGAAACTACTTAGATTATTCCTTAAAGTTGACATAATTTAATCCTTCTAGTTTCAGGTTTATTTTGAAATGTCTGAATGGTGAAGGTGATGTGTTTCAAATAATGGATTCTACCAGGTGACTTCACAAAGGAAAAAAATGAGCTCCTTTATTGAATAATCTTTCTGATTTTTTCCACCTACATTCATCAAAACACAGAAACAGCAAGAGCCATAAGATCCTAGTGGTTATTTCCTGACTTAATCTGATGGATAGGAACCTGCTCACCCCACGTCTTCACCCCTTCAGGGAATTTGCTATGTTCTCTTGATCCTTGATGCTGGAATTAGATAGACATTCAAGTCCCAGCTCTACAATGGGCAAACTATTATCCTCTCTGAGGTGCAGATTTCTCATCTACAAAGTGGAGATCAGACAAGTTGTTTTGAATGCTGAATGAAAGTGCTTAAACAGTGTTTTGCACACTCAGTTCAGATTCTGTTTATTATTTAAAAATGCATTCATTAGTTCTGCAAACTTAGACTGATCACCTAACATGGTGCCAGTGACAAGTTTCTAACAATAAAAAGATAAATAAGAGAGTTTTTGTTCAAAAGACTTCACAATTTAGGTACAAAAGTAAATAATTAACACACACTGGACTTTAATATAAATATGAATAAAATACTACAAAAGAACCAAAAAAATGAGAGACTAACTCTGGGGAATGTGGCGAGGGATTCGTAAAACAGGTGACATAGCTTAAGTTCAGGAAAGAATAAAGGCAACCCGGGCCTCCCTGGTGGTGCAGCGGTTGAGCGCTGCGCTATGGAGCTGTTGGCAGCTCGCGATGCGAGTTCAACGCCCGGCTGGGGAGAATCCCACATGGTGCGGCAGACCTCTCCTGCCTCGCCCGCTGCTCCCCTCAGCAGTGTATTTCCATCGCTCTGCCTGTTCTGCTCCCCACTCTGTCTCTGGTGAACTCTCACCGCCCCATGCCTCTGGCCTGTACCCCAGCTTGTATAAATGAATAAATCTTAAAAAAAAAAAAGAATAAAGGCAACCCTATTCTAAGAAACAAAGACAAGGTAAATGTAGGAAAGAGGTGGGTTCATTACATGACAAGCTAACCCACATGTTGAATATAACAGCCTATTTGTAAGGACAGGCGTTTATTTAAGAGTTGTTTTCCTATTTATAACTCTGGGCATTTTGGCAAATACATCAAAAGCCTTAAGTTTTTAAGTAAACTGTATCATAGAATTCTTGGCTGTATGTGTTTATCCTAAAGGAATCAGCATAAACATGAATAAATATTTTGTGATGAGCTTCTGGTTCCTACCAAGTTGATGACCTCTAAAGGCTATTTGGTTCTCCCTGCCAAATCAATGTTAGAGACATGAAGAGAAATGGGAAAAAGACTCTAGGAACAAACATAAAATTGTGAGAAACCAATGGGAACACAAAGGACTATCGACTTTTTAGCATGTAGTAGTGGCAGGACACAGCAGAGAGTAAGCATCTATAACCTGAGACACATGTAATGTAGCTGGATATGGCAGTGAATACATAAACTGGAGAAGAAAGGTTTGATTTTTGTTTGTATCTTTTTTCCACTGTCTTGAGACCATTAAAGTCCACCAGTTTGCTAATGACCCCCGGACTTTGTCTGGGTCTAGGGAAGTGCATCATGGTGGCATAGCAAAAGTCTCTGAGGTATAAAGAATTATAGTGAGCAAGTTCTATCCATCAGCTGTCTTCAAACACCCATCTGTCCTCCCATCCCCACTCAACCCTACAATTGGTGGACTGACATGTTGGGGGGTCTGCCTCCTATCATTGTTGTTTCAATAAGCCTTCCCAGGGTATTTACCCAGGGGCAGAGGAGGTGGTGCAGCAAACGGGAGTGGTCAACAGTGGTTACAAATTGGCTCAGGGTTCATTCTTCCCTTCCCTTTAAATTTGCCTGGCCTGACTGAACTGGGACTTTGGGGCTTGGGTTCTTCCAGTCCATACTCTACCAGACCAAGCAGCTGACACAAGAGAACACAGACTCCTGGGTGAAGATAACAATGGGTTGAATTTTTTAAAAAACCATATATTAAATTGTATAACATATATCTTCAGAAAGTAAATTTTTAGTATAGGTGATGAATAATCTAAATAAATATCTAAAATATACTAGTGTTAAACTGAGTAAACTCCAGAAGGTAGCAGGAAAGAATGAAGTGGTAGAAAACAGAAAAACTAAGAGTTTTTTCTCAGAAAAAAGAAAAGTAGACAGAATGAAATATTTAAAGACATGATAGAGAGGGCTTCCCTGGTGGCACAAGGGGTTAAGCACAGCACTATGAAGCTATCCAGAGCCACTGTAGCATGAGTTCAATAACCCATCAGGGAGATTCCCACATGGCGCAGCAGACCTCTCCTGTCTCGCCTGCTGCTCCCCTCAGCAGTGTACTTCAGTTGATCTGCCTGTTCTGCTCCCCACTCTGTCTCTGGTGACTCCTCTCACCACCCCCTCACTTCTGGGCTACACCCTAGCTTGTATGCATAAATAAATACATCTTTAAAAAAAATAAAGACATGATAGGAAAAAGTGTTCCCAGATTTTTTTGAGAAATGAAAGATCTTACAAGAAAGTATCACAGAATACTAAACAAGAGAAATAAGGCAAATTTTGTACAGGAACTATCAAAGACAAAGAGTAAATTCTACTATCTACCGGAAAGGAAAACAGTACACTTACAAGGAAAGAAGACTGAAATTGACATCAGAAACATCTGGTAGAATTAAAAAAACATGGCGGTGAACAGACACTAGGATCAGGCTCTCCCACAAAAAATCGATTTATGGAGAAAAATATCTCTAACTTTGAGAGCTGTCTCGAAGAGAACCGGATACCCTACGCAATACAATCAACCCCGGGGGTGCTTTGGACTTAAAAATAAACTGAAGAGTCGGAGTAAAAAGAAGAGAGGGGACATCTGATTTCACACAGGAGCAGAAAGGAGAGATAGGCGGACCAGCTTCCCCTGAGAGCCACTGAATACAAGGTTAGAAACTGCAGTGAGGTCAGAGGGCTCCGGCCAGCCGACTGGGAGTGCGTCCCCCACTCCTCCACCCCATGACCCCCCTCTCTTCCCTGCGTGGCAGCCCTGAGGAGCAGGAAAGCAGGAGGGTCACTGTGTCCCATCCCCCCACCTGGGGCTAGGTAACATCTCAAAAGGGAGAAAGTCCAAGCAAGAAACATCCTCCACTGGTTGCTAGGTGATAGATTAGCCAGAAAAACCCATTGGGCTGGAAAACCTCCTGCGGAGACCACCTCATTCTGGGCTTTAGAATGCAAATCGATGGGAGGGGAAGGATGGTGTTTAAGGACTATTGACTGACAATCCCCAAAACCCCTCCCATACCTGTTGCTGAAAATATCTCCTGCTGAAACTATCTCTGACCACACCCTCCCCTGCAAAGTGTCAGCATCTTGGCACCCGGAGGGCAGCAAAAAACAAACAAACAAACAAACAAAAAAAGACCACAGCAGGTGGTGAACGCAGCCCAGCACTCGCCACCCCCCCCCAACTTCTAGGCGGCTGCACACTGGCACCCTAGAAACTAGGTGAGGTGAAACGCTGATCAACAGCCACCCACAACCTCCACCCCTGCACCCCTTTGTAGAGTAGCAGGCCCCAAGCAGCAGAAAACAAACTAAGACCAGGAGCTCCCAACCCCCCCCACCAGACATAACCCCAGGGGCAGGAATAGCCCCAGGCAAACATCGGAGGAAAGGGGGGGAGGGGGAAAAAGAATAGAAAGACTCCCAGCAAGGACTAATGACAGCAGCAACAACAAGACAACAACACATGTCACTGGAAAGGAGGTGCTGAACCCCAGCAGGGGACCCTACCAGAAACCCCAGAACCTAAGAGCAAAAGGACTACAGAACTCCAAATTCGCATCTCCCCAATACTTTATTTTCTTTATTATTTTTTAATTTTTTACTATTTTATTATTATTATCCCCTTTTTTTTTAAACTTTTAACCTACCTTTTTCTCTTGGTCCTTCATTCCTACTTTTCTTCATCTCCATTCCCCTTTTCTTTCCTCTCCCTGTTTTTTTTCTCTTTGACCCTCCCTCTCTCTCTTTTCTCTTTTCTTTCTTTTTTACTACAAACCACCCCTTCATCTTCCCTAATTAAACTCGGAACCGGAAACACACTGGAGACACGCCACAAGAAACACAAAAATTCAACAAAGAAAAATAAGAAAATCCAGAAGATATCTAGTCACAGCCAAGGCAACTCAGACACTAGGGAACCACAAACACTCCTGAGCAAGTAAAACCAGGAGTCATGCCCACCAGCACCAGTGGAAAACTATGAACAGAGCAAAGCAGAAAACCAACAATGGGAAAGAAAAAAGTCACAAATGACCCTCAAAACAATACACCACAAAAAGAAAATCCCTCTCCAGAACCCATTAATAT